>WHVA01000755.1:0-40691 GCA_015179125.1 Gautieria morchelliformis
GGGCCATGGATCGCTCGCGCGGCAGGCTGTTATATGCCCTGATGGGCCCCGGGCCCGGATCGGGCTCGGGATCGGGAGCATTTTGTGCTCTCGGTTCCAGGGGCGTTTTGTGCCTGGTGTCCCCGGTCAGTCCCGCGTTGTGGATCCACAGCCTGCTGTTGTAGGCTGTGCATGCCTGCCATGCATCCTGTACGGCTTGCGTGAGCTGCTCGTCAGGCAGCCGAGCGGTGTGACTGTGGGCCACTGTCTCTTCAGCGTTCTTCGCTAGTAGCTCGAGTGCCCGTGTGTGGCGGCGTGTGGCTGCGGCTTCTTTACGCTGCCAGTGTGCGACTTCGAGCTCTAAGCTCTCGGTCGTCGTTTCAGAGTCAGGCTCTGAGGCGACCTGCTCCCTAACGATCTGTTGGACCATCTTACGGCTGTCCGTTGGGGCAGCCGGTTGCTCTTGAGGTTCGTTCCCGAACCTTACGTCCTGTTCGACCGGGACGGCTGGCGGCGGCATTCGCTGCTTGTCTCGCTCCTTTCGGCGTGGGTCTTCCACGTCGCGACTGCGTTTGTTGGCTGTGGACTGTCGCGAGCTCGGACGAGTTGCATCGTGTTCCCCGCGTGGGCGGAGGGCTTTCTGGACATCCTCCAGCGTGGCTGCGTCTTGCAGCCTGATCTCCTCCGCCTGGTGGAGTTCCTTGCCGATTGCCATTAGGGCAGCGGCGGCGTTGTCAAGCTGCGATGCCAGCTGATCCTGCTTGTGGTGCGTCAGTGTGCTCCGGTGCAGCGCAGCCTGCACCTGTTTGTTCAGGGCCTCTGCTGTCTCGTGGTCGATGGCGTGAGCCCTCGAGCTCTTGTGACTGGAGCTCGAGTATTCCGAGTCCTGACCATCGTCTGGGGCTCGTCTTTTTTGCCGTCGTCCCCCTTCAGGGACGATCGTCGTCGCTCTACTTCGTGAGCGTCAGTTTGAGTTGTGGCTTTGTGCCCGCCTCGACATTGTTGCTCTACCGTCTGATGACAGCGAGACTTCTCTGCCCTTTCCTTTGTCTCTGGGCAGAGGGGAATGGGGGGTGGCACCGGCTCGTTGCCCGGCGTCGTCTCTTCCTCGGCCACGCTTGACGAGACGTTGTCAGGGTTTTCCTTGTCCTCTACTGAGGGAACGAGGGCGGTGAGATCTACGATCTCTCTGTCTTCTATCGTCCTGGACTCTTGGTCCAGGGTAGCGTCAGCCGTCATGTCGCTGGGCTGCGCCTGGGGCGTGGACCTCGAGCTAGTCACTCGTGTCCGTCTTCGACTGCGTGGAATCATCATGCTCGCAGCCGACAGTAGAAGGTCTACTGGAGGGTCTCAACGATGTTTAGTCATCGATGCAGCGATCTTTTTCAAGATTGCTTCGAATCCACTATCGGTTGGTCGCGTGGCGATCAACCGCAGGATAGTTCAAAAAGGTGTAAAGGATGTCGATCTTAGAACCTTGTATCACAAGGGCACTACAGAACTTGACCAATGAGTGGTATTCTGAATGCTACGTAGTGACAGGTAAGAGTAAGATGCGATGGGGACCGCTGGCCGGTTCCCACGCATAAACTATACAGTGGGTCCCTAAAGGGCCCACTGGGATTATGTAATAACTATTGTACATGTAGATACATGGGTTATTTACAAAATCACCATAAGGAGCATGGCATGCTTCGCTGTATGTGGCTTTGAGTAACTGGGGAAGTGGTGGTAGAGGTGGCAGCGGCACAGGTGCATTGGCCAGATGCTGTACCAAACACTTGAAGAATGAAAAAAATTTACCCAGTTCCACAATATATACTAATTATATACACGTCAGCATATCGATCTGTGTATGCATTATGTATCTATCTGTGTGGGGATGGGTGCTAGTGGGGAGGTCTATGGTGTGGTCTATGGACCGTGGTCCATAGACCTGTCTCCCAGCAGCGTGGAACTTCTGGAGTTGTGGATGCATGTGGATTCATAACTCTGCTGCAACTGAATAGAAGTGTTTTGAGCCAAGGACTTCATTAAAAATGGTGAAAAATGGTAGGAAATTAGAGGAAGTTTAAATAGTTCATCCCCAATGATAGCAATACCTGTATGCTATATTTTAAGGTCACTATATTGAAAATACATCGGAAATATCCTGTTTGCCCAGCAAAGCAAGATTCCATACATGCACGCACCTGTGCACAAGGACATGGGTGGGCAGGGGGTGAGAATGGGGACCAGGATGGGGATGGAAGGGTGCATGGCTAGGTGCATGGGGCATGGGTGCAGCGTGCGCAGGTGCGGCAGCCACCACCACACGTGCCTGCACACGAGGGTGCACATGGGCAGGGGACAATAATGGGGACGGGGATGGGGACAGGGATGGGGACAGGGATGGGGACAGAAGGGTGCATGGCAAGGTGCGTGTGTGCAGCATGCGTGTGTGTGGCACATGACTGACAGGCATGGCAGCAGCAGCCTCTTTATCATCTCTCATTGAGGAAAATGACCAATATGCTGTGTCTACTCCCTCTTTGCAGAGGACAATCTATCATCAAGCTCAAGTAACAGGCGTGGCGGGGTCAGTCTCGTGTTAGTCTTGTCTTGCTTTGACCTGATTTTATATCAATTGCTAACCACCCATTCTATGTGCAAAGGCAGTAGCTGCACCCAGCAGCCATTGTGTGGCATTGACAACAACTTCAATGGCCTCGTGAGTCCCTATTCACCCTGATCTGACTGCACCCTTGCTCAATATTAATGTAGATCAACCTCAGCTGCACCCCCATCTCCTTGTAAACAAGACTATCCATTGCTCTTAAATTTTGTTCAGGCATAATTCTCTTTTCTTTGTATTGGTCTTGTGTGTATCTTTCTGTAATTAATATCATTGATGTGATGTCTGCAACATGCCTTCCATAAACTGTGATCTTTGGTTCAGTTCTTTAAAATAAAAAATGTCGCCTGTGTCTTTCCATGGAGGAGGGGCATCTCCATGGGAGGAGACATGTGCAGGGCAGATGTCATGCACTCGCACAGGGCCAGGAGTGGACTGAGGTGAGTCAGCTTGGGATAACCCAGTGAGTCACCTTGAGTCACCTGCAGGTTTAACCTGCAGGTCCAAATCAACCTGCACAAAAACACAGGTCAAGTCCAAGTTCTGCTTCTGGAAGCTGGCCAACCTGTAAGTCCAAGTCCAGGTAACCTGCAGGCAGGTTGACTTGTGGACAGCCCTGATGCAGGGTTGCACATGTTAGGTGGTTGCTGCAGAGGTTTGGACTTATGTCAGAAGTGGAGTGGGCATCCCTGGCTTCAATCAGGGGCACAAGGTATAGCATGCTGGCAGCAGGGATCCACAGCTTTTCCTCTTTGGATCCTCTTCTGCCAGACCACATGACTTCTGCTGTCTTTGGAGAGTTGCCCTTACACTAGTATCATAAG
The DNA here is from genome assembly GCA_015179125.1 of Gautieria morchelliformis. Lineage (NCBI taxonomy): Eukaryota > Fungi > Basidiomycota > Agaricomycetes > Gomphales > Gomphaceae > Gautieria > Gautieria morchelliformis. Next base: position 3,418 of record WHVA01000755.1, read on the forward strand.
GCCCACTTGTTGGAGTGACAAACCATGTCACCCAATGTTTTGAAGCTACTTTCATTTCCAACCATTTCCTGCTCTTGCACAGTTGCAAGACATTTCTTTCTCTAATTACAATCTTATTGTTCCTAAAGATTATAAGTAATTTGTCTTCCCTCAGTGGTTTGATGCCATCCTGCCAGTTCTGAGGTAAGATATCCTAAGTTACTCCTTGTTGTTACCTTACACGCGCAGTGTCTTTTCGTACAGCTAAATAATAGTGGTTTGACACCGTCATGCAAACTCTGAGTGTCTTTTCATACACCACCTTGAACTAGTGTGAAGAGGGCATGGACCGGTAGCCTAGGAACATACCTTTGGATCCTTGCTGGTGGACGACAAGTACACAAATTACTCACATCTAGTCGGCCAACGCCTACCGGAAAGTGTGATGCTCTTGTCCTGTTGCAATCATGGCATCCGACTTCCATGCAAGCGTGATGTTCATTTCATAATACAACAAGCAGTCTCCAATATTGCCTCCCCAGCCCTAACTCAGGGACTCACGTGCTTATACTTTCCCCACTGCCGCCTCGAACGCGGATTTGACCTGTACACATGAATACAAGTTAGCACATACACAGCCAGAAGATAAGAAAATGTAAGTGTATAAATAAATCGTCTTCACGGCACAACACCAAAACCCTTGGACTCGCACGAGAGCTACTTCCCACACATCAATATTAGAACCCACTGACCTCTCCTAAATATGCTTTATCCGCGAGCACCCGAACTCCCAGCCCTGAAAGCGCTTTGGTCACTTTCAGAGTCCTCGAATGCGCTGCAGCCGTGCGCGATGCGTTTGTGAATTCAGGAGTATGGTTTGAGCTTGTGGAGGGTATTGCTGGAGGAGGTTTAGTGTGAGGGGAAGGGGATAGGTGGAGAAGACACACTGTAGCCGGGGTGGAGGGCTGGGAGCGCTAATGGGATGAGTGGGTTAAACACCGGTGGGATGTTGCAGGCGTGTTAAGGACTACCTTTCGAGATATTCCCCTGCCCATGCATCACCGTGTCAGCGCGGGATAGTCACAGAGCATGAATGACTTACGAAATCCGTCGAAGCCTGGGACTCACGTGGACCTGCTTGGGCCAGGTTATACCGCTTCGTGGCGAGTTTGGCGAATTCACGGCCTGTGTGAAGAAGCATGATAGTATGGTAGTGTATATGTAGTTGGAAGGCGCGAAAAATGTGCGAGTTACCGGCTATGAAACTACGTACCTAAAACGGGATTCTGTTGCAGCTCAGAGTAAGGTATTCCATGTTCTATTTTGAGGGTACAGCCTGTGGAGGTAGCCGCTGCTCTGTCAACGAGGCAGAACAAACGTCATTGATTGTGCTTAAATGGAGTGAGGGCGGAAGGATGGGGAGGCAGAGAATGATGGGGAGGGGAGGCCGGGGCGACAAAGGGGGCCGCCAAATTACGAGTGAAAGACGACAGCTGACGCACGGTATTACTTACTTGAAACACGCAGTGACTCGCTTTCCGAGTTCTGTAGCCTCGTCTTCTGTCGGAGAACGCACGATATAAGATAGCTTCGCATAGTCCGGGATGACTGCAAAGGAGAGGTTGCGTGAGCGGCGGTAAAGGGGAGATTCTCCCGCGAGATTCAAATATGTCGAGACTGGAAGGACGTACCGTTAGGAGCCCAGTTCCGCCCCTCGATTATTCCATGAACGCGGTATGTGGGCTTGATCTGCTGTCGCAAGGCGGAAATACTTGTATATGCGAGTACGGCTGCGTCGAGAGCATTGATGCCTTCCCATGGCGCTGCTGAAGCGTGTGCGCTGCGGGATAAATGTCGGAGGAAGGATGAATACAAGAACGTAAGTGAGGAGGGGGGACTGACGTATGTCCAAAGAATTCGACGGTGATGGCCTGAATGGCGAGAGAACCTGGGACATCGAACATGGGATTTGAACCTGGGCCGGGGTGACACCTACGAGCATACAACATGTCAAGGCCAGACAGGCGACATACAATGGGGAACTCCCACATGATGCACACATTCATGTCCTCATATCCACCTCGGTCCAGCAAAATGGCCTTGCCGCCTCCTCCTTCCTCAGCTGTTCATGCCCATCAGACATCCATCCGAGCTGTAGATGCAGATGCAGATGCAAACCAGGTGTACCGAGCAGGACAATCTCCCCGGCGATATCGTGTGCCTCCATAGCAGCTTTGACACCGAGTGCAACCCCTACGCCAGCGATCGCGATCAAATTATGCCCGCACGCATGCCCGATTCCGGGGAGCGCGTCCATCTCCGAGTTCACCCCAAGTACTGGCCCATCTGTGCCGCGCTTGAATGAGGCGCGCCAGGCGGTGCTGAGGCCGAGGTAGTGCTGTGTTACGCTGAACCCATGGGAAGACATAAATTCTGTGAGGAGATCATGCGCAAATCTGAGGAGGAAACGGGGAATTTAATGGGGGCCTAGGTGAATTTATTGACGCACTTCTCCTTGAACATGATTTCAGGATGGTCTGTTATGATTCGACGTTAGCCGGAACCGGAGATGCACTGAGTATAATGCACCGTGGATCTGAAGGCTCAGCTTCCTCAGCTCGGGGTCAAGCTCGTCAATTCTGGCGTCGATGGTTTTGAGGACATCCGGACGAAAGATCGGTTCGTCAGATACTGTTGATGAGTACGAGGGTGGTGTCTCTCCAATCTTGCATTCGACATCAAGGCCGCACGGCTCCAGGATAGATTTCTGAGCACAAGTGAGTATAACGCCCACAGCGAAGCTAACCTCTCGGGCACCCACGCGTGCTGTCTCTACTGTTGGACTCTTGCATTTCTTCGCTGTGGATGCCTTTACTTTTCCAGACAGAAACTTAAATGGTACAAAGCTGAAACAGCCTGGAAGCTGCTTGTCGTCGTCCATGGGAAACATGTTACGTTCTGCCACGTGACTTGCATGAAGTAAATTAGGTGTCACCATAGAGCGAACCAGCGATGGGCCGGACTCGGGCACGGCCACGTACGCCTACCGGGGCAATCTCATGATCTGCTGGATGGACAAACGGCATAGCACGCTTGAAACGTATACCCTTTGGTTATTTGTAAACTCTAGAAACTCATCACAAAATGAAATCTGTTTATCTTGTATGATTGTATCTGTAGCACCACACCAAGCTCATACAAATTAGAGACAAATAATTATTTGTGACCAGTTTGTTTGGGCTTACAAGTAACCATGGAAGGGGGTCTTCAAGGTTTGTTATGCTGTTTGAACTCGGAAGGAATCCATACTGTCACCGAGTAGAAAATGGATCGATTGTTACGACTCGGCTATCGGCCACACGGCCGATCTCCGACACGACCCTAAAAATAGTGCTGGCACTAGAGACCTCAACCGGACCTGTGTCATCGACGGTGGCGAGCATAAATGTCCAAAATGATCTATAATCATATATGGTTTTTTTTATGGGATTTTCTTGTAAACGTTTTTTACTTGTTTCGTCTGGCGGACGGGCACGCTAAAGCCTCGCTTGTGCATTCTATTCAACGCTATGCTTCAGGCGTAGATCCTGTCGTTATCTAGCCGAGTGTGAAGGTTTAACCGGCGCCAGATCATACTGTATCACAAAAACAACTAGGGTTCATCCGAACCGCTGTTTGGCTAGTTGTTTGAACATTTCCATAGTTTTCTTGTCCTTTTCTTTGATTTGTTCAGCCCGCTCGTTCCGTTCCACCAACCGGGCATCGCGTTCCGGTCTCCTCTTTGCCTCAAAACGAGCACGAGCCGCGTCGCGCTGGGCAAGCCTGCCAGACAATAAATACATACGTCAGCCAGGTTCAAACATGTTGACGCTTACCTCTCTTTGAAACTACTGCCGCCTCCCATTAGAACGTCCTCAGATACTTCGAGTCCACCATCCTCTTTGGCCTCACGGAAAGCTCGGTCCCCTTCTCGTTTCAATCTTTTGTTCTCTAACAGCCCTTCGCGTCCCACCTCTTTCGGACCTACCAAGTCTTCCACGCGCTCTTTATCTTCACCCCTTTCTCGTTTCCGCTTAGCTAGATGCGTCATGTTCGCGTACGAAGTAGCGTCTTCTCGTGCGAGCTGTAGATCAGCGGTAGATGGGAGCGTAGGTCCCTGCATCCGACCAGACCCCTTGGATAGCTGTGATGTCGATGCCGATGATCCATATGTATCGCCTCCCACAGATTCGCGCACACGCCGTAACTCATCCTCGTTTACTCGTGAACGGTTCGAAGCAAAGGACCACTTGTAAGCAGTCTGCTGATTGGATGGGATTGATGCTGGGTCAACCGGAGAGTATAGATCATCTGACAGCGGCGAGTAAGACAACAAGGCGAAGGAGCGTGACGCGTGAAACCCTGCCTGGTAATTTCCCACGATTCCATGCCTACCATCAAAGATTCAAGGATGAAAGATCAGATTGCTATTTGAAATCTACCTTGACAAATTTGCGAAAGTAACTGGCAGGCAAAACAGTTCAGTGATTCTCGGCTCGATGTCCGTGGGTAAGGCGCACCTGCGTGACTTCTCTGCACTGAGCTCATCGAAGTACTGTGAATTCCACGTCATGCAAAACATAGAGTTGAAAAGTACTAGCACTAGCCTTTCCCTTCTCCACGCGCAACCACCTTCCAAACTCGGCGCTTTTGAGGAAATAATCTACTTCGCTTATTGGCTCCGTGCCTTGTGGCAACACGCCCTTGTCGGACCTGTTCCTAGGTGGGTCTCGCTTGTGTGGTTTATGTCTAGAAGAGTGCGATGGCTCTGGAGAAACAGTACGCGATTGAGAGCGTGATGGCATGGAGTGGGGTGCTTACAAATAAATAATGACATGTCACGGCGTCACAGGTGGCATTAAGGATTCGAGGGCCAGGGACTATTCAAGTGCTCTCTGCAATCCAAACAGGTTTACCAGAGAAGCTGGAAGACTAGGACACACAAATCTGATCAAGCAAACGGGGCATCTCTTCCACCATCTGGCCCCGTGTCCAAAGCTGGTGGCATGAGATTGGCTTGCTTGTAGACTTATCGAAAAATACAAAGGAAAGGTGAGAAGATCAAGGGATTGTCGATGGTGTGGAAGACGGGTAGGGGGAGAGAATGAAGGATGAGGTAGAGCGAGCGAAGGAGAGAGCGACATCACGACACAAGAATACAGGTAAATGTGCGAGCGCAATGAAGGGGAGTGGGGGGTTGGATGTTGATCAAAGACGGGAAATAAAGGAGATGCTGGAGAGAGGGGAGGCACTGAGAGCGAAAATACATGGAGATAATGGAAGTGATGACGACGATGATGACACCGAGGGGGCGTGGGGCCAATGCCTTCGAGGAATTGCGGTGTTTGAAACGCGACGACGAAACAAATTGCACGAGATGCTCAGCGTGTCACCGAGGTCGAGGATGACTTCCGGGATGCAATAACGCGGCATGGAGGGAGAGGGGAAGATGCGGATGGCGGGGAGGACGTAGCTACTAATGCTGATCTAGCGTGTTGTGGGGAGGCTCGACGCATGATGCTCCCACAGAGCTTACCGACCTGTCCACACTTCGCACCACCAACCCTGACCACCTTGCCTGGACTGGCCATTTGCTGAGGCCACGACCGTGATGCGCTGGCACCATGCCGGCTCATCACGGCTGTAGAATAGGGATCTCGTTTTCCCTATCCTCACACTCAAAACCAGTCATATTCTCTTCTTCCCATATCATGCAGTCTAACTGCCACAGAATAACAATACATCAGGTAGATAGATTAAGTAGAATCTCTTACACAGTAGTATAGTGCACCATAAGCGCTCAGCGCTTCGAGCACTCTAATTGATTTCTCTCTCTCTCTTCTCTTGTGGGGAGGCTGTTGTTTCGGCCTGGCCAAGTAGTGTTGATGTTGCCGGAGTTGTGGGGACATTCTGGCCGTGTTCTGAACGAGTGTGTTCTCCTCCTTCTCCTCCTGCCGAACCGTGCACAGGGACCATAGATGTCAACGCATGGCCTCAGCCGCACACATCGGCCACACAGTCACGGCGGAAGAACGAGATTGTAATTGGCAAGGACTGGGCTGGAGCGGACAGGTCGGAAAACCAGATGAAGAAGCTCCTGAAGAATGGGGTGGGTGGAGCGTCAGGAGGCTAGGGACGATTCCGCCGTTGAGATTTCGATGAACAATGTGTTTGAGTTGCCAAGCGAGCCGAGTACTTGCAGAGAACCAGGCAAGGCAAGGCAAGGCTAAGGCTACGCCCGATGGGAAGCAAGTCGACGCTGCGCTCGAAGATCGGATGCAGCAGACAGTGAAATCGAGACACAGGAACAGCAATCGACGTGTCAAGACGTTCGAGCAGCGCGACCTTGGCGCCCTTGCACTTGCGGGAGTCGATAATGTTGTGCAGTGCAGGTGCGGCCACTTATATGCGCTACATCGTGCAACCCTTACAAAAACGAGAAGTCGAAAGAAGACATACACTGCTATTGTGTTTAAAACAGGAACACTTGCTTACGGTTGACTTACTCGACAGGGCTCCTGCGTGGGTGCCGGCGTCAGACCCAACCCGAAAGCCAGGAAAATTGTCGCTGACCACAGTAAGCCGCATCTTATCGTCTCGGAGAAGAAGGACAAATTAAAAAGGCAGCCAAGTATCTGACAAAGGCACAAAGGCACGCCACATCCGTACAGTATACAAGCAAGGCGCAGTTCGAGAAAAGACGGCTAGTGGAATACGAGAGTAGGATTCCAGAGGTAGACAACTCCCTCGGATTGTTAAAAAGGTGTGTACTGGATTGTGAGCTGTGTTGTCTCGTTTACTCATGTATGCTGGGCAGATGGGCACGGTCATCGATCCATTGGAAAACTGTTTTAATATATTGTGGACTTATCCCGTACTATTGGTGGCATGTAATTGATCACACAGTCAGACGTCTGGACCAAAGATTGCTTCTCTAATCTCACGATACAGCTCAACTTGGGTTATTCTCAGACCCCACAACTAGGGCATTCCTGCCATCAGAAAGCAGGACAGGATATGTTTTCGATATAGTATGCCATGACAGGAATGAAGGTGGAGTGCAGAGAGTTCCACTCCACTAGATGGTGATCGCAGCGAAGAGGCTGATTGCCAAATCGGAGCATTTCAAGCCTTTCGCTGATCCAACTCTATCCAGGTAATTGCTTGCGTCACAGAAAATCTCTGATCCAGTGACCTGCAGCGTGAATTATCAAGCAAATGTTGATACAGTATTTGACATTCCAGACAAGGCTTTCCCTTCCAGCATTTCTACCCTAAAAGACCATCGTGGCGTCATCTGCAACAGTACGCGAAACTGCACAAATCACCTGCGAGCTTGAAACATCGGCCGACTCGGAAAAACGGGGATTGGCGAGAGACATCCCGACGATTCGGAATTGATGTGCCGTCTGGATCCTGCGTATAAGTATACTGGTGGATCACAACTGCGAGCTTGAAACATTTGCCGACTCGGAGGGGTTGGCGAGAAACATCGTGCCAATTCGGGTGGCCACCATCGACTGCATAAATACATTACCACTCGGAAATCCACTCTGTTCTATGGATATGCCGTCTGGCAATGTGTACTGGTGGATCCCCAGCGGACTTACCCCACGGTCAGCGCCCCCCTCTCTCTCGCGGTACGCCCTTCTTCTCTGTACGTCACATCATCCGCTCTTCTCCATGCATTTCCTCTCGGCTGGCCACGGACCCTTGCAAGAGGTGGGAGCGCGGGGATAGGGAGGGGTGCGAGTGCCAGGATAAGCGGCCCCATCCCTAGAGCCAGAGGGCGAGCTGGATTGGTTGCGCGAACCACCGGCGATCATGGCCGGTTGGCAGGATGTCATAGGGTACACTATTCTTGAGAGGAACAGGGATGTGGATACCTTGAAAGAAACTGAGGCCACTGATCCTACGGTGACTGGTGACCACAAGCCTTGCACAAGTTGCACCCGTGTCTGTTTATCAGTAAATTCAACTGGGAGGTAAGAATTAACTATCTCAGTAAGTAAACCATATTTACCTCGTCCACCACGTCAGTAGCGTACGTGACCCGAAATTTCCGGGACGTCGAAGAGTATCTGTCGCCGTTATGCAAGTCACGCTACGCGTGGTGTCACATTTAGTCACGGCAAACCCGCACCCACGGTACGTGAATACCACCCTCTCGACTGTTGACATTCCCGCGTTTATCATTTCAGCCACTACTACGGTACCGAAATAGGTGTGATTTAGCCTCTCTCAAGGTGATGGGCATATCCGGACTTCTACCACTGCTCAAGTCCGTGCAGAAGCCCACTCACCTTTCTGAACTCGCCGGAAAGACCATAGCTGTGGATGCCTATGTATGGCTGCATCGTGGTGCGTACGCCTGTGCATCCGAGCTCGTCACTGGCGTGCCAACGACAAAGTGAGCGCAAATTGGCATCGATCAGTTCTGATTGGAGAATTTCAAGCGATGCTTACGCTTTTTACAGGTATGTTGACTATGCTATGCATCGTGTGCGATTGCTGCAGTATCACAAGATCACGCCATATGTAGTCTTTGACGGAGGCCCTCTACCAGCGAAGAAAGGGACAGAGGTGGAACGTAAACGGTATGGGATACCTTCGCCTTGAACTTCACAGGCTTAATTTGGTGAAATTTACCTAGTAAACGTGACGAGAACCTTACGCTGGCCAAAAATTTGGCTCGCCAGGGAAAACATAGCCTTGCTCGGGAGCACTATGTGAAATGTGTGGATATCACACCGCAGATGGCCTTCCAACTCATTAAGGTGCGTTACCGTTATGATTATCTACTCGTCCATTCACTCGCGGTGTTCCGCTTAATAGGCCCTCCGTGCCGAACACGTCCCATACGTGGTCGCGCCTTATGAAGCCGATGCTCAACTATTCCACTTGGAAGCATCGGGTCTCGCCGACGGTATTCTTACTGAAGATTCAGATCTTCTAATATTCGGTACCCAGCTGCTTCTCCTCAAACTCGACCCTTCGACTGCCATGTGCACTGCCATTGCTGCCGACACGCTTGCCTCGAACTCATCCGCGGACCTTCCCCTACATGGCTGGGGTGTGAAGGAGCTTCGAGAGTGTGCCATGATGAGTGGGTGTGATTATAATGAGGGCGTCCGGGGCGTGGGTCTCAAGACGGCATCGAAATATTTAAGGAAGTGGGGTACTGTCGAAAAGGCTTTGCGGGCTTTGAGGATGGACGGTAAAACAGTTGAGAGAGACTGGGAGGAGCGAATGAGGAAGGCCGAAGTTGGGTTTCTGAATCAGAGAGTATGGGATCCGCAGAAGGAGCAAATTGTGTATCTGACAGAGCCAGACTGGGCCACATGGAATGATGAGCGGGAGAGGTTCGTTGGATCGTGAGTCTATAGTTCCGGGGGGTTTTTTTTTTGGTGGTTCAGTACTGAAGTGGATTGCAGGCACATTGACGCGGGAATCGCAGGTGGCGTTGCAAGGGGAGATATTGACCCAATCACCCTCGAGCCCATGGTGGACATCATGCCGTCCTTCCAGCCCAGAAAGCACCCAGCACGTTCGCGTCCCCTGGTGGTCAAAGACTATAATAGGCGTGAGGTAACAGATGACAAGAAATCTACACCTGCCAAGGGTTCCTTGTTCCAGTATTTCTGTGAGTCCCCTCTTTTCCGGCACTTAGTTATGTATTTAGTCAAATTTTAGCCAAACAACCCAAAGATACCAACCATGAGTCCTCAGCGTCCCCCGTATTGCCGCCTATTGCCGCGACCATGCAAATCGGTCGTGCCAGTGGTAAGCGGACCCTTACAGGACAGTACGATTTTGAAATATCCACTAAGCGAGCGAAATTGGCCGATGAAGATGCAGTCGAAACTGTGGGTCAGAATAGTAAATTCTTCGCCCCAGCGGCGATGGCATCCTCCTCCTCGCGGAGATGCATCCCGGTTGCATTCGACGATGACAAGGAGAACCTTGAGGAGCTGGAGGATTTGGATGTGGTCGACCATGAGGTTGAACTCGCTGTGAAGCCCGAATTGGATATGGTGGAACAAGAGGAAGGTTACTTGAGCCCACCGTTTTCAAGTCCAGGGCGCATAGCGATTGAGGAAGGTTCAATGCAACAACTTACTCCAAATTTCTCTTCACCAATCCAGTCGCGGATATTGTCGGGGGGGCTCAACCGCCCGAGGCGGTGGCCCGCTTCAGTACACGCCATAGAGCGAATGGCCGTGTCGTTTCTATCTCACAGAAACCCAAATCCCGCAGCAATGGCCTTTTATGGGGTTCTGATGATAGGATTACAAGCCCACCCACAGCACCAAAGCAAAAGCTGGAACATAGTCTGGCTAAATTATCCGAACCTTTGGCAGGCGATGCACAGCGTGTAGCAACCTCTCCGCAAGACGCACTTACAGTTGACCTGCGCGACATATTCGTGTGCACAAGCAGCAGTGATGTTGATACGGTTGTTTCTAGTCCGGCTACCACGCCGGATGAGGAACCAATGCACTGTACAACTGCACGGTCAGATGACGTTATTGAAGATGATGAAGCGGAGCTTGAGATGCTGCAGAGATACAAAGCCGTGGCAGCAGGATGGGAAAATAAGTTTTCCAATACCCGAAGACGGGTCGGACGTGATCAAGACAAAGACCCTGGCTCCATGAGCTTGAAAGGCAAGACTAAGGTTGGCTTGTCATTTGGATATTTCGTGGACAAGTGGGTACTGACTTACATCGTGAGTAGATACCGCACGGTTCTGCCCTGCGGCGCAGACGCGAGACCATCTCCACGCCATTTCACCCTGGAGTACCTAGACAAGTCAATAAGGCACGTCGGTCAGAATCCTTCTCGATGATTGGGAATCGGGGTGGGACCTCAGTTCGTCTCGCCTCGGGTTCAGCGACGCCGCGAACTGGGAGTAGGCTAAAGGATATCGACGACGCGCCATATATATTGGCCTCGCCCTCCAGGAGCCCCGTTGATGGCCTGGACTCGACTCGTGTAGGGGTAAACACCATGAAGAAAATCCATGCCTTCAGGTTTAGATGAAATATAGGCTTGACCTTTGCCGATCCTGAAATGAAGGTATACGAGGCACACGAACAGGATTATAGTAAAGAAGATATCTAGACGCTACTCTTGCATGTTATGTACATTATGTCCTAAATTGTATTGAGGCAATCTACAGCATATATGTACTAGCTAACCTATCATCAGTCCAATTAAAAGCCAGGTTAATTCTCCCGTAGGGCCGTAAGCATGTCTAGGTCCCTCATAGCTCATGTCAAGTCTTGCAAAAAAATGTAACAGCCGGTCGGTAGCTTCGGGTCGCGTCGAATCAAGAAGACAATTGCATCGAGTACGAGCGGGTGGCTCTTCGATATATTAAGTTTGATGCACGAAGTCACTCGACTCCAAACAACAGGTGCATAGTGCTAGAGCATTACTCTTCCATTCTACTAGGATCAATTTGTGATACCTCCTCTCCTACTAACCCAGTGGTACTCTCTCCTACCCACTGCACGCTGCGCTTCTCATCAAGAAAGAATGTATAACATCGTCTAAGATCTTCGACATCGACGATGCCTTTTGATGCTTTCCGTTTTAGTGCTACGACCTGTCCGAGAGGTGAGTATGAATGAGTGGTCACCAGAAGGCATCTATACCTGAGCACAGGAAATAAGATTGAGGGCATAGCGGAGCGTTGTAGACATAGCCATTGAGGTAAGAATACCGAGTGCCTCCAAAGTGAGTTTTGTATCTTCTTCCGCACATCTATATGGCGTCAAGCTAGACCAGGTGACGTCTAGACATCTCCTTTAACTTACCGAATCTGGATAATTTTCTCCACATCCTCTGTTTCGTATTTCTGTGTTGTGATGATGAGCACGCGATCAAGCAGGTCGACAGGCAAGCCATGGGGAGACTTGTATTTTGTTCCTCGTATTCGTGTTGTCCCGCGGTTGGACGCCATGATGACAAGGGGGGCGAGCTCTTGCTCGAGAGCACGGTTCAAAAATGAAAAGCACTCTATATCGAGCATGTGTACTTCGTCAATGAAGAGAACCTTAAGAAAAGACGTCAATTAATGGTGGTAATTTTGTGCTACAAAACTTACTCCTGGAACAATCTCAGCTTTCCCCTCCTCTCTCCATTCCCCCACCTTCGTGTCTATCTGAGCTCGCAGCTCAGGTTTGATTTCACCAGTGTCCCCAGCAAATAGTGCCAGAAAACCTTGAAAATTACCAAGGCAGAAAACGTGAGTCCACGACGTCAAGAAATGATGACAAAAGAGGGATAAGGACATATGCAACTGGGAATAAATGGGAGGTAGTAAAAGGGAAACCACCGAGAATCGTGCAGAATAAACCCTTAAACGTAATAGGGTTCAACAACTGGAAGGAAGAGACTTACCCTGCGTTCGGCTATTGATAACATCGATTTCGTGTAAACTCACGGTATGCACGACCTCTTTTCGCGTTTGCAGCTCGCCCGACGGTGTTTGGACAAATCTTGTCTGTCAAAAAATTTGTCAGCATCTTCAGTTTTAGAATAAACCAGTGATCATCTTCAGTCCCGACAGAGAATAGGGACAAGATGTATCCATAGTGCTCTGGCTCACATCTGCACCTGTGGCATCGTAATCCCGGCTACGAGCATAGCTGCGACCTAGTTTGTTTATTTTACCAGACGCACGATCAATAGAGATAACATCGCCTACGCAAGAAAATATAACAAAGGATGAGAACTCAGATAGCATCATTAAACACTGAAGCAGCTACATACCAGCAATTATTTTCTCCTTGGAAAGGGCGTCGATCATTTTTGTGCCGAGATCGTACACGGTTTCCATGTCTAACGATTTTATGGTTAACCTTCCAGTTGTCTGAGCCTGCAGACCAGTCAGTCAGCACCACCATGCGCAAGTAAGAAGATGGTGGAACGGACCCCAGTAAGACTTCGATCAATCTGTATCTCTACAACCTCTCCTTCAATGATTTCGGTCTCTTCTTTGATCCGAACGCCAATGCTCCGTCGAAATGACTGGGTCAGAGCTTCCGTCTTAGACATGCTGAGTGAGAATACTTCGGACGCCGAAATCATGGTAAAAGGCACGTCTGTCCCTAGAGACTGCGCCATGCCTCACAGGGAAATTAGCTTCGGTGACGCATTTAGGTGAAGCAGATATGAAACACATACCCATTGCAATAGCTGTCTTGCCGGAACTCGGTGGCCCTGCCATCAAAATAGCACGCCCAGCGATTTTGCTCTCCCGGACCATTTTGAGTATCAGACCGGCCGCTTTACGTGCCTTGGCTTGCCCAACCATGCCATCACTGTCGGTGTTTGGACGTGGTTCGAGCAGCGAAGTAAGACCAAGGCCGCGGATGTGAGAGTGCGCGCCTGTATCGATGAGGGATATTATGACAAGAGTGCATAAGGTGAAAAGTGATAGCTACACACCTATTCGCTCCATCTTTGTGATGTCCCTCAGCTCACTTGTAGAGGTCGATATTTGAGCCATACTAGCTTCCCAATAGTAAAGCAATTGCTCGCTGTGACATTTGTGACTGCGCTCATAGGGCCGGCGTCTGCATTCAAAGCTAGAAAAATATGCCTGCACCTTCGAATTCGACATTCTTCATCGGCTCAATACTGATCAATATATAATTTCTCCAATTTACAGTAACTTGTATTTACAATTTCATATCTCACTAGGGATTTCATCATTTGTTGGGATGACAAACAACATAACAAATTCCCCTTCCATGATCATTGTAACCCCAAGCAAACTGGTTACAAATAATAATTTGTATGAGTTTTCTGTGGTTCTACGGATACAACGATAAAAAAAAATCATTTGTTACCGGTTTGTGGTGACTTTATACGTTTCAACTGCCAGTGCCGTTTGTCAATATAACAAATTGTGAAATTGTCCCAGTGCTTAGTATTATCAAAATTTAATATATTGACTTTGAGTGATGATGACCTCACCTACATGCAGGCCGCAAACCTAGCCAAGCTGAGCCAGGCTTCGACATGACTGAGACCGCCAACCGTGACTAGTCAAACAGACCAATAAAACCACGGGTTTTGAACCAGGCTGAGCCCTGCAGTGCGACTAAACTGCATGTAGATCATCCTACTTAATTAACACATATATATATTAAATATTCAAGTTGATTTCAGCCCGTATAAGACAAAGCAACCATCCAGCTGGATGTATGCGCTCCCTATTGAACAGATCAATCCAATCTAATCTTCAGGCTACACTATTAGATATAGAATACCATGTCGTAAAAGAGGATCTCTAGAGAAGTCATCCAAGTCTCTCAAGGTGACCGGCACTCTCATAAGAGACTGTCGAGAAAGGAACTACCAAAATGACTTGTAAGCATTAATTATGATATCGTTTGCTGTGAGAGTGATAATAGTGTGGGGCGCGATCCGGAGGAAATGTGCCGTTGTACCTATGAAGGTATCAGTTTTGTTGAAATGACCGTATATGATGAATGATAAGAAGTAAAATGTGTATTAAGTGAAATAGGCCACTTTAGCTCACACACCTTTATACCATCCTAAGGCGCCTTCAGTTTTTAGCGTTTTCCAGAGACAGTCTATCGGGTTTTTATACAGAAGTCCAACGACTTTGCCGTTGGCAAGTTTCTCAGTAGGTTGGTTGTACATTCGCGTTAAGGCCGTGTCAGCAGGCTGCATAGCGAGGCACTAGTGCATAATAGGTCATGTGATGAGGATCGTGTGTGGAAGGCAAGTGTAAAAGATGAAGGGAACTGGCAGAGACTTGGCAGTGAAGGTAAATAGTACGTACAACACATGCGCCCGAGACTGAGGAGCTGGCAAGAAACGTAAGTGTGCTATCCGCCTTGCCCCATCCATTTCTGACAATGAGAGCTTTTGTCCAGTTATAGGAAGGTAGTTGAACCTGTCGATATCGACCACATATATGAGGACTAACATCTTTAGGTGGATACAGGGGGGTGGATACGCACAGAGCTCCCCATGCCAGTGCGAAGTGCGGCAGCGTCCATGCCACGGAGCATACCACGCAAACGCTCTGTTCGCCAGATCGTCGCGAGTGCATCCCAAGACGAACGATAATAGTGTTGAGCGCCGACAGGCAGTGCAGGGGAATACGCCTGCCAGAATTTTGAAATATGGCAAGGGACACGAGAAAGGCGGTTGTAAGGATACAGGAATAAAGTCTATTGTGTCGTCGTACCTGCATACGGGCTTTCACGAGAAAGAGGGGGCTTCCGAGACAAGCTGAACGTTGGGTAGACGTTGGCGGGAGAATCAGGAGATTGGAATTCGATGATACCCACCACCAACCACTCCGCTCGCAGCACCTGCGGCCACAGAAGTAGTGGCAATCTGCTCTGAAGCTGAGCGTCCTATAATGAGGTTTATATTGCGACGGAATGGCTCATAGAATCCTAAAGGAGTATTTGTAAGGGATTGGACAAGCGTCGAATTGGGAGCGCATACCTAGTCGTGAGCCATTGAGAAGAAACTAAATACACCTTGATGAAATATGCAGTTCATGAGTAGGCTGAGTATGTACCTGATAAAGATACTAAATCCATTGTGATGAGCCGTGAAGGTTAGTGAAATACCACACGTACAGCTGGAGTCAACCCTCGCTGCACGCCTCGTAATCCTTCATTCTTCCACGTTTTAACAAAAGCATCTATGGCGCTATTGTAAACTTTTTTCCCGCCACCTTTTGCTAGTTCGCCTTGCAGTTGCAAGCGAGTCTTGACAACTTCTGCTGGATTGGACGCCGTGACCTATAACCAACCAAATATTAGCAGGTTTCTTCGATGATTTGTATATTTTACACACGGCAATGCATGCTGCGACTGCACCACATAAAAAACCTTCAGTAGTCGTGAGTTGCCTCACTTCTGGCTCAAGAGTCTTAGACATGGCCTGCACCACCGGCGTTCACACGAAATTCCCCAAAATTAGACGCGCGGCGATGAACGCTGTCGCTGGACCTTCCAACGCTAACAATGAGCGTCCTCTCAACAGATCCTCATCTCCTTTTGTGGGTCGGAAAATACAGGCCGGAGATACGGTTCTCGTTAGATTACCCAACGCCGAGATTAGAAGTATTAAACTAGAGTCTGACGCGTACGTTGGTCGACTATTTTCAAGCCCGTCATTGCTCATCCATATAAGACAGAACAACCAATCTGGGGAAGTACGGAACATTTAGGACAAATGCGCTGCTGGGACAGCCATACGGCCTCACCTACGAAATCGTCAACAAAGGGCTCAAAGTTGTCTGCGCCACGCCCATTGAGGATGTTGGTTAGTTGTGTATTCTTCCCTCACATACCCCACTGATGGATCACCAAAAGAGGACACCAATGCTACCAACGAACTCATCAACGATGGCCAGTTTGTCCAACCGCTGACAGGTGTTGAAATAGAAGCTCTCAAGCAAAGTGGTGTTCGTGTCGACGACATCATTAAGGCTCAAATTGAGCAGCATGCTAATTATGCCCTCAAAACTGAGTATAGCAAAGACAAGTATAGAAAGCGCAAGGAAGCCAAGTGAGTTCGCTAGTATGACCATATCCTTGGACCACCACAACTAAATGAGTAGATTCTCCAAAACCTTTACGACACTTGAGGCAACCCTTTTTCATGTTTCAGACTACTGGTTCACCAAAGATCCAAGTCGAGTACAAGACATAAGGGCAGATGCATTGGGTCTGCCACTTGTCGTAATGGTTTTCTTTGTTGCTTATTCATTACCCCAGCCCAGATGCTCAGCCTTGCCAACATTCACCCAGATGGACGTTATATTGTGGTCGACGATGGCGGCGGCATTGTCGTAGCTGGTATTCTTGAGAGGCTAGGCGGTCAGTCGAGCCATCTATTTTATGTTGTTCTTCATACGCCCATCTCACCTTTTCTTTCATGGTAATGGTAGGGAAAGGTCGCCTCCTTGCTATTAACAACTCAGAATCGCCACCCGTCTATCATATTTTGTCACAGATGAATTTTCCATCTTCATATATAGATGACGTATTTTGCTCCATCAATTGGGCGTACACGGACGAATCATGGGCTCCTGGTAAGGCGCTGTAATCTTATATTTATATTCTACACGGCGTGCCACTCACCTTCCGATAACTTGGACCAGATTTTCCTGTTGACGCTGAGCCTGAGGCACCAAAAAACGAGAAGCAACGAATGCGCGTGGAAAAGCGCAAGCGAGCGCAGGAGAAGCTAAACAGTACCCGAGCTGAGCTTTTTCGAGGGGAGTGGGACGCGTGAGTCAACTTTACTTCTTTGACGGCGGCGCTGTATCTCTGATCTGTTGCAGGTTGGTTGTGTCCTCGGAATTTGAGCCGTGCTCGGTCGTGGAGGTATTAGAGCCTTACCTGGCTGGGAGTAGCAATATTGTCGTGCACAGTCCTCATATCCAGGGACGTATTTCTCTCTATCATTCATTGACTCGAAGTCGTTGCTTTGTTCACGCTCAAGCCTAATATAATTTCTCTACAGAATCTCGCAAAATTGCATGCAGACATGCGTGGACAAGCACATTTTTTGGCTCCAAATATCACTGAGGCCTGGACAAGGCGCTACCAAGTGCTTCCAGGGCGCACTCATCCACTAATGACCACTAGCGGGAGTGCTGGATTTCTACTCCATGCGATTAAAATGTGAGTGTTCCTGGCCATTGCTATTGTGGGTAGTTATTGACTGGTTGTTCGTTTCGTTTTGCAGATATAATGATCCAAACGCTAGTGCTGCAGAACCCGCCCGTAAGGTGGCTCGAGTCGCCAAACGAAAGCGGATGCAGGCCAAGAGTGATGCAAATACCCAGGAGGATTAGTAGGGTGTATGTATTTACCAATTATGCAAATATCCGATAATACAAGCGCTGAAGAAGATTAGCTTGTCGAATTGCAACGCCTCGCAGTGGGGCTTGGTGAGTGAGTTTTAACGGAGTAAGGCGGGCGTCTGGCGAGGCGTAAGAGCGAAATTGCATAACGCAGTCCGTAAATGTACAAGTACGCAAAGAGAAAAGTGGAAAACCCTGGCAGCACGTGGCAATAAAAAACCCGGTGGGAAAACTTTTAGATTTGTGCTGCGCACGAAAGGGAAGGGAGGGGGAGTGAAAACCTGCGGGTCTTTGCGAGGTGCGGGGCACAGCGAGCGAGTGCAGACAGGAGCGCGAGCTATGAAGGGTGTACGTGAGCTAGAAGCCCTTCAGGTAGAACACCAGCCGCCGGGCAGCGGCCCTGTGCGCGCGGAGCTGAGTTCCGCGGTACTCTGGGCAGGCAGGTAGAGCGAGCGTACCTGGGTATGTGCGCCATTCAGTAAGAGTGTGCGCTTGCGCGTCGCGCGCTCGTACCTCCGATGTAGCTAATTAAACAGCTCGCGTGGACGACTTGACCAGCGGAAGAAAAGGGTTTTACTCGGCACTCTCAGAGACCAGAGCCAAATAACGATGCAGGAGTTGATTCCATGAGACGCGAGGCGTCGCAGCGGTTGTGGACACACTAATGACGCGACGGTGGCCATTTACTTCACACGCTTTGCTAAAAGATTTTTTGCTCCTCGCATTGGCGCAGGCCGCGCGTCAGCCAGTGCGGGAAACGGGTCCCTCGTGCCGCCGAAGGCGTGCCTTCAGCGCCGCGAGGGACCCCCAGATCGTAGGCCTTCGCCAACGCGGTTGGGGTCTGTGTTGGAGGCAGAAGCAAAAACGCATGGCACTCACGTAAGCTCACTCCGGCACCCGCCGCCGGGACGTTGCGGTGGTGACTCGAACCTGGACCGAATCTGAGATCCACATCTGCTCACCACCTTTCCATGTCCATGTCCACCGCGCATATCCACGAGAGATACAAGCTCATCACGCGTGGAGTTCAGGAGGTCCTGGGAGGAGACACTATTCAAAACTTGTTGAAGGATGGCAAGGCACCAAAATGTTACTGGGGTGCGGTGTCAGTGTCTGCTTGGATTCTTTTGATTTAACATGTCATGCGGCGTGGCAGGAACGGCACCTACTGGAAGGCGTAAGCTCGTTCCTTTTTACTGCTGTATTGCGGTTCACCCTGGTTTTTCACCAGCACACATTGGTTATTTTGTGCCATTGATCAAGATCGCGGACTTCTTGCGTGCAGGCGTCGAGGTTTCCAGGTTTCACCAGCATTTTTGTAGTCGCTCACTTTTGCTTTCTCATAGGTCACTATTCTGTTGGCAGGTATGCTTACATGGTTTCGCGTCGTGCATACCCTTGACTTGTGTTCGGGCTATCAGATGTTCATGCCTTTTTGGACAACCTTAAGGCGCCCTTGGCCCTGGTTGAGCATCGTACAAGGTACTACGAGCATTGTCTCCGCGCTGTCTTTACCTCTCTCTCCATCCCTGTCTCCAAACTTCGCTTCGTGCAAGGCTCAAGCTACCAGCTTTCCCGTGAGTACAACATGGACAACTACAAACTTTGCGCTACTGTCACCGAGCATGATGCG
The DNA here is from genome assembly GCA_015179125.1 of Gautieria morchelliformis. Lineage (NCBI taxonomy): Eukaryota > Fungi > Basidiomycota > Agaricomycetes > Gomphales > Gomphaceae > Gautieria > Gautieria morchelliformis. Next base: position 22,947 of record WHVA01000755.1, read on the forward strand.
AAGAAGGCTGGTGCCGAGGTTGTGAAACAGGTCGACAGTCCACTATTAAGTGGTCTACTTTACCCTGGTCTACAGGCTCTTGATGAGCAGTACCTAGACGTCGACTTTCAGTTTGGAGGTGTGGATCAGGTGTGTTCCCTTTTTTTTAAGTCGATTTCTCTCCGTTAACATATCACAATCTTCAGCGCAAAATCTTTACTTTCGCCGAGCTTTACCTCCCGCGTCTCGGCTATCGTAAGCGGGCTCACCTGATGAATGCTATGGTCCCGGGTCTCCAAGGGTCTAAAATGTCATCATCCGACCCCAATTCGAAGATTGACTTTCTGGACCCGCCAGCCGTTGTGCGCCAAAAACTCAAAAAAGCTTTCTGTGAGCCTGGAAATATCACCGAGAACGGCGTACTGGCCTTTGTCAAGGCGGTATTGATTCCGGTAAGCGAACTACGATTGGAGCGTATGTTGGAAAGCCAGGGGCAGTATGATGGGCCGCAGCCCTTCAGAACATCGGATGCGCCAGAAAATACAGTTTTTAGCATCCCAAGGGATGAGAAGCATGGCGGTCCAAGTCATTACACGAGTTATAACGAACTTGAGGCGGCCTTTGTTGATGGGAAGGTGCACCCTGGTGATTTGAAGAAGGTCGTAGCGGATGGGATTGTGGCGCTGTTGGAACCGGTGCAGGAAACCTTCCAGCAGAGTGAGGAGTGGCAGAAGGTAGCCGAACTAGCGTATCCACCTGACGTCAAGGAAGTGAAGAAAAAAAAGGTTCGCACTACATACATATCTAGTTTAGGTGTCAATCGACATGACGTCTTGTACAGGAAAAGGTATACACTCCGCCACCCCCTGGCAAAGGAAAGAACACGAGATCGAATCAGCCTGTAGATACAACAGAGCCGAATGGTCACATCCCACCAGCGACCGCCGTTATCACAGATGACATACCCTAGCTATTCCTTTAGTCGTATAATTAGTTGTACATTTAAAGGACAATTACAGTGAGAACAGTGGGCCAGCGCTGCAATTTGGCGAGCTCTGTCGAGCTCCGAGTGAAGCACCTCAATCGACCCGGGAGCACTGCGGCCGTGTGGCCGCTAGCCGAGTCATAACAAATTATGTATGCACTCGCTATTACATGGGAATCCAACATCGTGTGTACGATCAGTGGTGTCTGGCAAGGACTTGCGAGCACAGCGTTGCGCTCATGGCCAAGATGATGTGTCACGGCATAATCCGCAGATCCCCCATCACAGCCCGTTAAGATAACATCGCCTGCGCGAGATAAGATAACAAAAGGTGAGAAGGATCTCATGCTTTGTTATGTTACCTCGCGAACAGATAGCATCATTAAACGCTGAAGTAGCTACATACCAGCAATTATTTTCTCCTTGGAAAGGGCGTCGATCATTTTTGTGCCGAGATCGTACATGGTTTCCATGTCTAACTGATTTTATGGTTAGCCTTCCAGTTGTTTGAACCTGCAGACCAGTCAGTCAGCACCACCATGCGCAAGTAAGAAGATGGTGGAACGGACCCCAGTAAGACTTCGATCAATCTGTATTTCTACAACCTCTCCTTCAATGATTTCGGTCTCTTCTTTGATCCGAACGCCAATGCTCCGTCGAAATGACTGGGTCAGAGCTTCCGTCTTAGACATGCTGAGTGAGAATACTTCGGACGCCGAAATCATGGTAAAAGGCACGTCTGTCCCTAGAGACTGCGCCATGCCTCACAGGGAAATTAGCTTCGGTGACGCATTTAGGTGAAGCAGATATGAAACACATACCCATTGCAATAGCTGTCTTGCCGGAACTCGGTGGCCCTGCCATCAAAATAGCGCGCCCAGCGATTTTGCTCTCCCGGACCATTTTGAGTATCAGACCGGCCGCTTTACGTGCCTTGGCTTGCCCAACCATGCCATCACTGTCAGCGTTTGGACGTGGTTCGAGCAGCGAAGTAGGCCAAGGCCGCGGATACGGTGTGAGTCGCGCCTGTATCGATGAGGGATAGTAAGAGAGCATAAGGTGAAAAGTGATGGCTACGCACCTATTCGCTCCATCTTTGTGTCCCTCAGCTCACTTGCAGAAGTCGATATTTGAGCCATACCCTTCGATGCTTGACCTACTTTGCGATCGTGTGCACCTATGGCTCCTCTTTCCCCTTTCCCCTTATGGATATTTGGAGCCCAAAACGAGCTGGGGAGTCTGCGCGCTACAAGAGAGCTGACTAAGAGTCGCACTCTCTCGACATATAAAGGTCGAGCCTCGCCAGACCGTCTGGCGACGATGGCTCACCAGTTCCTTCTCCCCCCTCCACGACCTGGTCGTAGCAGCTAGGTACGATTTCTCCGCATCGCTCATCGCTTCGAACGTTCCACTCGCTATAAGCAAACGATGACCGCTGCCCCCCCGGATCTGCTGGCCACAACACCGGCGGCATCGCCAACGCCGGTGGCACCACCAGAACACCGCCCCCCACCTTAACAGCGCTCCCGTCCGCTCCCACAGAACCGCTACAGCTACCGCAGAAGCCAGAAAAAGAGTACGTGAGAGAGCCTTAGACGACATTTAACAGGCTACGCGCGAGCAGGAATGACAGTATGCGTGAACTTAGCAAGCTACCGCCTCTCTGAATGCTAGTACTAGCTTTCGTAGATTCCGCTTAGCGCACTGCGATTGGAGCGTTTGAAAACCAGGCGCAGTATGACGGGCGGCAGCCATGCAGAACACCGGAGGCGCCAGGAGACAGTCTTTAGTAACGAATGTCTCCTGGCGCCTCCGCTGTTTTTCATAGCTTCCGCCCGTCTAGTAGCATCCACGTTATACGTCCGGTAATGTGCTGTCCCGTCCCGCCCTGGTATGTCTTGCCAGGACGTGGCGGTACAGCACATTACCGGACATATGGTAAAGGCATCCACAGCGCAGGAATGCTAGAGTCCAACAGTAGAAACAGCACGCGTGGGTGCCGGAGAGGTTAACTTCCCTGTGGGCGTTATATTTGTGCTCAGAAATCTATCCTGGAGCCGTGCGGCGTTGAACGTTGAGGTCGAATGCAGCTGGAGGGACACCACCCTCGCACTCATAAGCAGTATCTGACGACCGATCTCTCGTCCGGATGTCCTCAAAACCGTCGACGCCGGAATTGGCGAGCTCCACCCCGAGTTGAGGAAGCTGAGTCTTCAGATCCACGGTGCATTATACTCAGTGCACCTCCGTTTCCGGCTAACGTCGAATCATAACAGACCATCTTGAAATCATGTTCAAGGAAAGTGCGTCAATCAATTCACCTAGGCCCGAAAAGAGGGAGGGTTCTGTCCACACAACCTGTCCCGGATACAGGACATCCTGTGCTGGATTTTTTTCTTTAATATCTTGTGTCGCTTTTTTTCGGAGTTTCCTGCAAGGTTTTTTTTTATTCCGATCATGTTCCCATTTTATTTCTTATCCTGACTGCGGTTTCCCTGCATGAATTTTCTTTATCCCGATGATATTCCCGCCCAGGTATTGACAGTTTTATTTCTTTTGTATCTCGGGCCTCGCATGACCGTTTTCTCATCATCCCATCATTATCTCGCCGTATTATAATTTTCTTCTCTCGGCACGTCTCCGCTTTTCCATAGGCCTCATATATCAGTCGGCATGTCTTTACTGTTCGTTGATGTCCTTATATATCTTCGCTGACTTTTTTAATCCTGTACTTCGTCTCTCCTTTGTGCCGTGCTGTGTCCCAATGCTTTTATCTCCTCCTCCCCTTCCCCGGCTCATGTAAAGACACTTTTTCAATTACATAATACTTTGCTCAGTTCCTCATAGCAAGTGATCGCCGAATTGGAGTCGGGGAGAGTGTTTTTGAAGCGGAGTATTGGAGAATTTGGGTCACTGTGGGTAGTCAACCCAATGAATCCTATTGGGTGGACCCACTGAGGATTCAGTATATAAACCATTATAGCTAGTGTAAATACCAATAGAACCTGTTGAAAATTCAATGAATCGGTTTCAGTGGAAAAAGTTTCGTTTCAATGAGTTGGTTTCAGGGGTTGACTCATGTGTATTCAGGGATCCTACAATGGAAGACCAATGGATTGAACCAGGCATTTCAATTCGATGACCACTGGGTTCCCATGAAATAGTCACTTACGACCCCGTGGTTCTATCACCACATTTCAGAGATGCAGCAACCGAATGCCCCATTATTTCAAGTCATAAATCAATATATACAAGGGAAAATACAGATGAAACATAAGGTGAAAATCACTGAAATACCGCTTTTCAATCCATGAAACCCATACCAGGGTGCTTCAGTGGAGTGGCAGAATAGCAATGAAACCTAAGGTAAAAATCACTGAAAAACTGTGATCGGATCCATGAACCACATACCAGGCTGCTTCAGTACAGCGACAGTGCGCCGGGAGCCGAAAGGAGGCAAAGGCGGCAGTCACCAGTGACCTGCTGCCTAAGTCAGTGAACACAACGTGACATCAATCAACACTCACCTGGATCGGCCGGCTACTTGGGGCCTCTAGGATGGGTGAGCGTGTGCTAAAGAACGTGGAAGACTGCAAGCAGATGTCTGGGAATGGTGTGCATCTGTGCTTGGCGATGCAAGACATGAGAGCAATCCAAGACACAAGAAAAAGTTGATGACCTGCATAACAGCTGGTACCAAAAAGAAAAACAGAATCAGTCGTGGCTAGCAACCCCTGCCGTCGGCCGCACGCACCTGACTCATGCTCAATGATCGCTACCTTGGGGGATTCCGCCAGCTCCCACCCCGCATCCAATCCTCCGGCACAACGTGTCCGAGTCCACAATCAGGATAAGCTCGCCCACACGTATGGCACGCCCGTTCGCTGCCCACGGCATCCACCGCCGCCCGATCTCCTCAAACGTCTCCTTGACCGCCAGGTGCAGTGTGCGCTCCTTGAGGTCGAGCCTCACATCTGCAGCCACCTGGGGCATGTACCCCGCATCACATCATGATAACGCTCCCGTTGCTCTTGCTTTGCACATACCTCATACCTCATACCCCCATCCCACGCACCCAAGCCTAATAAATGCGCCTAATGCCACCGCACGGGCACCAGACTCGTCACCCCCACACCAGGACCCGTGATGGTGACAGGCCTTGGTGCAGACGCCGCGATGGAGAGGAGCTTGTTCGAGCTGTGGTTCGGGTTCGTGTGTGTTGGGGGGGGTGGGGAGGTGGCGACCCCGCGAGCAGGTAGGCATGCGCGTGCTGTGTGCGCGAGCGCGGGGGGAGCATGAGCGAGTGGGTGGGCTACGCGTTGGGCGCCACCACAGGTCCGTCCCTGTTCCCATTCCTAGGGGGCGTGCGGGCGGGATCACGAAGACCTGTTTCGTGTATTTACTCGCGGGTCGGCGGGGGCTTTGGGGGGCTCTGGGAGGGGGTGGATAAGGGCAAGGGTGTGGGGGCGGCGGCGGTGGTAGGCGCGGGTAAGGGGGTTTGCGGGGCGTGTGGTGCTGCAGGTGTGCCTGTAGTTGTTGAGGGCGGCGGCGGCATGTGTGTGCGGGGGTGCGGGGATGTGCCGTGCGCCAGCATAGCCGTGGTCTACCGCGGCGACCAGGGGGGCGACGAGGCATGCGGACCCCAGGTGAGAGGCGCAGCGACGCATCGACGCCGGCCGCGCTATCCAGCCCTCCAGCCCAGGCCCCAGCCCCAGCCTCAGCCCACTGCCCCACTGCGTGGGGGGCTCGTCCCCAGGCCCTGCCATGCCAATGGCGCACACGCGCTCCACGCCGACATGAAACTCACGCTCAGCCACACCATTGAACTCCCGGACGGGCGCTGTCATGAAGTACTCCTGCCGTCTGCAGGGGTCGGTGTCGTCCCGCGCCCGCCCTTGAGTGTGGTGTCATCGCGCATGCCCCCGTTTCCAACCTCGCCCCCAAAAAATGTGCGCTCCTGCACGCCGAACCACACCGAAGTCCCGTGCCACGTACTCGCGCCTATTCGTCTCAAGCTTGCTCCGCGCGCATGCCTCACACAGGCAGCACGCGTCCTCCATGGGGAAGCCACCCGCGTTGCGGTAGGCTTGCGTGTTGTGCGGGCAGGAGCCGCTGCTTGGGGAGGCTGGGAAGAACTTCATGAGCTCGTTGTGGCCGGTGGGCGAGGGCAGGAAGGGCCCGCCGCGGGGTGGGAGAGTGGTGCAGGACGTGAGGGGCGGAAGGGTCGAGTCTAGGGAGCAGCAAGTGGCGTTTGGTAAGAGAACTTCATGAGCTCGTTGTGGCTGGTGGGCGAGGGCGGGAAGGGCCCACCACGGGGTGGGAGAGCGGTGCAGGATGTGAGGGGCGGAAGGGTCGAGTCTAGGGAGCAGCGAGTGGCGTTTGGTAAGAGACATGAGGGACTGGGCAACGGGACGTACCATCCGCATCTCCAGGGTTGTGCTTGTGTCTCTGTGTGGGTCATGCCGGCGGATGGATGGATGGCGAGACGTCCCGCTGCCGCGATAGGCTTTCACAGAAAGGTGCTGACCGGTTCTGTTAGTTCTCAAAATACTAACGTACCTCATTGACATGCTTGTCAGAAATATTGGAGGAGGGATCGTTGATGTACGTGTTGTACACAGGGGATGGGTCGAGCGAATGCCCAACTCACCATCTTCCTTTTCACAGCCTCAATCGGTCTCTCTATCAAATCGTGCGACAGCTTCCGCCATGAAGAACAGCTGGGACAGCTACCTGGTGCAGTGGTGGAGAACCTGGGATCACTCAGGTTGTGGCTGAGCATGCAGGTGATCCGGTAACCATGCAGGAGGGATCAATCTCGTGTGTGCGGTCAGGCTGACTTCAAGACTCTGCCCAACCAGGACATGGGTGTAAGGAGGAGAGTGGGAGAAGAATACTACGTGCGCTACGATGAGGCGAGTTGAGGGGCTGACCGTGGTGGCGATGGCGAGAGCGAAGGATGAAGAGCGCGCATACATTCATTCTTGCATTAGTCAGCCAGGTTGTACTCCGACTCGTCCAGTGCCTTTCGCCTTCCGCCGGAAATCGATTATCTTGCCTACTAGGTATTAGCGCAACTCGCGATCATACCCCAGACACTTGCACTAGTACTTAGTTGACTTCTGGAGATTGATCATGATTAGATAAAAAAAAAATCTCATTCGTCATTTGGACTTTGCAATTTTTCCTGTACCTAAATTTCAGTACAAGTCGGTACTGTAATTTAGCTGTAGTGCAAGTGGAACTGAAATATAGCGCTTATTCTTTCTACAGTGTATACTTAGTGCTGTATCTCAAAAGCAGTTGTCACTTGGGGCCGCAGTAGCATTCCGGCACCTCAAGCATGGAAATTCATTGATACATATATGGAAACTTCAGTATATTTTCCCAGAAATATATATATTAATTCACTGGATTTCACTGAGTGCTCCATGAGCTATCTTGAAAAATTTTAAGTGTGCGAACAATGGCAATCCAGGCCTTTGAGCACTGAAATTCTCATGATAATTACATTGAATATGTAGTTCCTATGGCACAGAAACTAAGTGACAAAGCCACTGAAAATTCTACTGGTCCAACCAATTGAATAATTTCATTGGTTTTTTCTAGGAAACCCGGTAAGCTCAAATTTCATTGGTTTGTTTCAATGGGGGCTGTTTCAATGATGTACCCACTGAAAACAGAAACCCCGTGGGTAAACCCACTAGGTTTCAATGGATTCGCTATCCACAGTGGGGTGATGCCGTGGCTCAAAATATTTTGCTCTGCTAGGGCTCTCCCACTGGAAAATCGTGGGATAGCTGCAGGCACCAGGCACATGGGTACGTGGTTTAGTTGCCCTTGCCGCATCAGCATGGCATACTATTGGTCATACTGGCGTGTCATACTTGTCTCTCTTTGCACGATTTTCTTAAGTGTCCTATTGTCGTGGCCTCTCCCCAACATTCCAATCTTTCAGGTACTGTTCCTGTCCCCCACCTACAGCTTTCTTTCTTCATGGTGGTGTCGCAAATGTCTCCTTATTTCTGGGTGTGTCTGCAGGTTCTTTTCTTGAGTGTCCTAATGTCGTGGCCACTCCTCAACTTTCCAATCGTTCAAGTACGGTTCGCATCCGCCTCCTACGGCTATATTTCAGATTTCAAGGTAGTTTTGCAAAAGTCTCGTTATTTCTGGGGGCATCTGCAGGTTTGTCGTTCGCCTGTCCTCTTTCGTCCCTTATTTTTGATCCGTGTCCGTGTCCATGTCCCTTTCCTACAGCTCTTGTTTGTCCTGCGCTACTACCACATTATCTATTTACAGTTCGTTTACCGTTATTCACGATCATCGAAACCGTAGACTTGTCCTCACATTTTACTGGCCTATGTAAGCCTCCCCACAATTGCATGCATGCTGATAATAAGTCTTTGTGCCTTGTAGTTATTTCCCCGCTACTTATAACTTCGGGTCTCTTTTATTGCTTTCTCTCGTGTCCTTAACTGGGGCTTGCAGGCTACATACTGGTGAGATATTTTTCCTTTCCTCTTCTCTTTATCTGTCCTCGTTGCTTACGCTGCTTCTTCTCTGTCTTCTGTCCTCCCACCACTGTCTTGTTTCTGCATCCAATTTCTCCAACCGCTGGTCCTCTACCCTCAAGAATTCACTTGGATGTTGCGTGAAGAGCTTGTCATCGAAGTCTTGTAGCAGCCGAATGCTGCTTGCACCTGAACTGCGAGATAACTGCACATAGGCATTGAATGGTGTTAATCCCCCTGTTGGTGGTGTTGCAATGTCCACAATCACAGTTGGAATTGTTTGTCCTTACGATTGGTAATCTGTAAACGTGTATGCTGCTGTAATAGGAAGTTGAGTCCTTGTGACCGTCCTTTGCTGGTTACCCACTGTGATTGAGATTTTTTTCTGCATTGGCACAATGGGAACGACTCCTGCTGGCAGTCCGGGTAGCTGTCCTGCTTTTGTCCAATGAAGCTTGACCAACACATACGGTGGTGGATACTTCAGCTGAATTTTGGCCTCCTCTTGCTGTACCGGTGGTTCCCGCTCGTCTAGCACTATGTGCGTAACCTCTCCCCTCGCTCCATTCGCAATGTCTAATTCTGTTTTGACATTGAACGTGACCATGACTTTCATCCCTATGGTGACCTGGATTGTCCCCGAGAGTCCTCCCTTTTCACAGCGACTCTTCCCTGCTCCCCCTTTACTCTTGCTTGCCACAATGAACCGCTCCTGCAGTGTAAGTGCTCTGCCCCTGATTGAATCCCCTGCAACGCATATAAATAATTACTGCTTTGTCCAACAGCAATGTTGTGCAACAGCTTCTTCATTCCATTGAATACGGACAGCATGCCTTGACGTTACTAGAACGGCATTGTCCCAAGGAGGCTGTGAAAAATCAACTGGTGGACATTCCAGTCATGTTAAAATAAGTCCCTGAAGCTGTTTCAGGTGATGCTTCTTGCAAGCTCCGTGTCGTGCGTGTTGGAGAAGTTCTAACCAGTCAGGATCGCTGACACGAACCTGTTTCTGCAGTTTTACGACAATCTGGAACTGCTCGTAGATTATTCATCCATTGATGTAGTCTTCCGAGTCTCCGCTTTGGTTAATGGGGCTGTATAACGGGGCAGATGCTCTGGCCGCTACAGGTGGGCCTCTGCCTTCGCTTTCGAGAAGATCCGACTAAGCCATGCAAAAAGGTCGCGAGGAACCATTGAGATTTCGTCTATGATAACGTAACGCACTTTCGCCCAGAACTGCGTCAACCTTTTTTCAGTCTCAGGTGATTGTGCTTAGCCGTTTCTAGGCAGGAATCCTACTGTGTGTAGTGTGCTGCCCCCAATGATTGATGCTGCAATGCCTGTGTAGGCTGCTTTAACAAGCCATTCCTGAACTGCCCGTGAGCTGAATTCATCTGTCACTGTTTGTATAACTTTTGACTTGCCAACATCGCCTTCTCCTAAGACATGCATGAGCAGCTGGGGGGACGACTGGCCTGCAATGGTTTCACGTAAATGCCATTCAATGATTTCGAAGGCTCAAAGCTGCTCCTCGAAAAGCTCTGATCGTGTCACGCTTGTAAGCGCATCTTTGCTAATCTCTTGGGCATTCATCACTTCTACCCCTCCCTTGCAGGATGGTCCGATCCCTTCTGCCACGCGCACTCTTGCCTCACAGACGACGTCTCCTTCATTGACTTCTGCGTTCCCTGTTTCCTGGCTATCAAAATCTGCACGATATCTTGATGCGTCTCTAGACAGGGCTTGCTGCCACTGGCTAAGCTTGTGTAAATCCTCCAGAAGCAGTCCTGACGCAGGACTGTTCGACCGTCCAAGTTTTGTTGTCGTTAAAAAATATGCTTGCAGACTTTGCCAATTCCAGCGCCTGTCGACCATGCGCTAGCTCCCACCAGGGGATCTGTGATGCTCTCATTTCCTCGACGTCTTCCTCCGTGACTTGTGCGTGGCCAATCCCGTCTCTCTCTGTAAATAACCCATGTATCTACATGTACATTAGTTATTACATAATCCCAGTGGGCCCCTTAGGGACCCACTGTATAGTTTATGCGTGGGAACCGGCTAGCGGTCCCCATCGCATCTTACCCTTACACTGTCACTACGTAGCATCAGAATACCACACATTGGTCAAGTTCTGTCGTGCTCGAGGCTTAAGACAGATATCTTTACACCTTTTTGAACTATCCTGCTGTTGATCGCCACGTGACCAACCGATAGTGGATTCGAAGCAATCTTGAAAAAGATCGCTGCGTCGACGACTAAACATTGTTGAGACCCTCCAGTAGACCCTCTACTGTCAGCTGCGAGCATGATGATTCCACGCAGTCGAAGATGGACACGAGCGACGAGCTTGAGGTCCACACCCCAGGCGCAGCCCAGTGACACGACGGCTGACACTATCCTGGACCAAGAGACCAGGACGATAGAAGACGGAGAGATCGTAGATCTCACTGCCCTCATCCCCTCAGTAGAGGACGAGGAAAACCCCGACCACGTCTCATCGAGCGTGGCCGAAGAAGAGACGACGCCAGGCAACGAGCCGGCGCTGCCCCCCCATCTCCCTCTGCCCGAGGACAAAGGAAAGGGCAGAGAAGTCTCGCCGTTGTCAGACGGTAGAGCAACAACGTCAAGGCGGGCACAGAGCCACGACTCAAACCGACGCTCACAAAGTAGAGCGACGACGATCGTCCCTGAAGGAGGACGACGGCAAAAGAGGCGAGCCCCAGACGATGGTCAGGACTCGGAATACTCGAGCTCTAGTCGCAAGAGCTCGATGGCTCACGCCATCAACTACGAAACAGCAGAGGCCCTGAACAAACAGGTCCAGGTGGCACTGCACCGAAGTACGCTGACGTGCCACAAGCACGATCAGCTGGCATCGCAGTTTGACAACGCCGCCGCCGCCCTAATGGCAATCGGCAAGGAACTCCACCAGGCGGAGGAGATCAGGCTGCAAGACGCAGCCACGCTGGAGGACGTCCAGAAAGCACTCCGCCCACGCGGGGAACGCGACGCAACTCGTCCGAGCTCGCGACAGTCCGCAGCTAACGAACGCAGTCGCGACACGCTCCGAAAGGAGCGAGACAAGCAGCGAATGCCGCCGCCAGCCGTCCCGGTCGAACAGGACATAAGGTTCGGGAACAAACCTCAGGAGCAACCGGCTGCCCCAACAGACAGCCGTAAAACGATCCAACAGATCGTTAGGGATCAGGTCGCCTCAGAGCCTGACTCTGAAATGACGACCGAGAGCTTAGAGCTTGAAGTCGCACACTGGCAGCGTAAGGAAGCCGCAGCCGCGTGCCACCACACATGGGCACTCGAGCTACTAGCGAAGAACGCTGAAGAAACGGTGGCCCACGGCCACACTGCACAGTTACCCGACGAGCAGCTCACGCAAGCCGTACAAGACGCACGGCAAGCGCGAACAGCCTACAACAGCAGGCTACGGATCTGCAACGCGGGACTGACCGGGGACACCAGCCACAAAACACCCCCAGAACCGAGAGCACAAAATGCTCCCGATCCCGAGCCCAATCCGGGCCTGGGGCCCATCAGGGCATATAACAGCCTACCCCGTGCGGCGTCACAACCGCGCGAGAGATCCATGGCCCCAACGGAAGGCCAGGGAATCCCTGACCAGGCCGATGTCGTACCAATGGAGCCGTACGACGGGATCACACGGATGATCCGCGTGGCATTAGCAGACGCCGCGGACACAGACCCAGAGAAGTCTGTGCTAGCAAAGGCCGGCGTAAAACTGGCCCACCCCGAGCCATATGCAGGGGGATCGGACCTCGAAGAGTTTGAAGTCTTCGTGGCGGCCATCCTACGATGGCTAAAAATGAATTGCCTCCTAGGGCCAACCAGCATTGACATGCAGGTCGGCTATGTGGGCACTCGCCTCACCGGCGAAGCCCAAGAGTGGTTCCTTCGAAACGTTGAATGCTTCGATCGCCAGGTCCGCAGCTGGATGCTGGAATCAGTGATGCAAGGCCTTCAAAAGAGGTTCCTGCACACACTGACATACCATCACGCATCGAATAAATTCGACGCGGTCATGCAAGGCATGAAAACCGTTCAGGAGATGCTGAACGAGCTCACAAAATACGCGGTACGTATGATACAGCCACCAGACGAGTACACGTTCTGGAGACGGTTCGTATTGGCGCTACGCGAAACGCTACGCAACGAGGTCCTCAAAAAGGGCTATAATGCCGAGAGCAGCTCAATAGAGCAACTCTTCGAGACGGCCCGGATGATCGAGGAGGCATCCCGATACAACATGGGGATGCACCGCGCAGAAAGCGCTGCAGCAACGGCAAGCGCCGCCCGGCTCACGGGGAGCAAGCCGTTGACACAAACGGGCCTGACCAGGCCCAGCCTGTTTGCAAGAAGTGGAACAGGTCAACGGCTACCGCCCTCACGCCCAGCACAAGCTGGACGCCCGCCTGAAGCTAAACAGCCTCAAGCATCAGGATCGTCCCCGCGACCTGCCCCACCGACGAAAACGTCGGGCCGGCCCAATGACAGGCCCAGCGGCAGCCAAAGCAACACCACATGCTTTGAATGCGGCCAGCCTGGCCACAAGAAGGCAGAATGCCCCCGGCTTAGGTCCGGTATAAGGTCAGCGGCCGTGAGGCATGACGGTGAAGCCGAGGATCCGGAGACAGATCCCGAGCAAACCTCTCTTCAACAGATTGATGAAGAGGGGGAGGGTGATCCCCAACCCAACGACACTCCGGATAACGGAGACACGCCTGCTGAAGAGTGGGACCCTGAGCCATCCCAATACTATGAATGGGACGAAGAGGTGGAGGACACCACCTACAGGTCCAGCGCGATCAGATTCGCGCTGGAAGACGACACCGCCAGGAAAGTCATGGCGGCATGCACATCGGTGATGCCAGACAAGGCGGCACGCACATCGGTGACGCCAGACAAGGCGGCCGAGCCGGTGTATCACCACCCAAGCAAACACAGAACGCAGCCAACGTGTCCGCGTAGTGAGAACCGTACCCTATCGGGGTACTGGGAAGTAAACAGCGTAAAAGCCCACTGCCTGCTAGATAGTGGCAGCGAAGGGGTACTGCTGTCCCCCGAATTCACGCGAGCTACAGGAATGAAGACATTCTCCCTGGAGCAACCAATCGTGCTGCAGATAGCCTGCATAGGCAGCCGTTCCACGATCAACTATGGAACAAACACGACCATCAAGTTTGGTTGCGAAACATACAACGAATATTTCGACGTAGCAAACGTCGAATATTACGACGCTATCTTAGGGACACCGTTCCTAAGGAGATTCAGCATAACCCTGGACTTCTCGAGCCCAGGGACGATTCGCAAGGGAAACGAGGTGATCCCCACGGGCAAGGTCTCATTCGATGACGACAAATCGAAGAACGAAGACAAAGGGCCACGGGTGCATAGGATCACCCAAGCGCCGACGCAGAACCTGCCTCATTGAAGCCAGGAGGACGAGTCGCGGGATGACTCGTCCCCGAACTCACCCTACAATCGTAGGGAGAGACGCTCTCACCTAACGGTGAAAGCGATGGGAAAGAGGAAAGCGGGCCCGTGCGCCGCGGGACCTAATAGACGCCAACAGCGCCTAATGGCTTCTAAGCCAACCACTACCATCATCCTCACGGATGACGACCTTCCTCGCCTCCGCGAGGAATGGATGGAAAGGATCACTGACCTAGTCAGTGGGATTCCATTAGAACTCCTGCCACTGCGGGAGATCAACCATGAGATCAACCTCATCGATCCCAACAAGCTCATGCGGTATCGACTACCGAAATGCCCCAAACACTTCCGAGAGGAACTGTCGGCTAAGATAGAACGATACACCACTGCAAAGTGGTGGATTCTGGCAGTAGCGCAGCAGGCAGTGCCCATGCTGTGTGTGCCGAAGAAGAACGGTACATTGAGAACCGTCTTTGATCTGTGCCAGCAGAACGAAAACACGCTGAAGGACGTCACGCCCTTCCCGGATCAAGATATCATTTGCAGTGACATGGCTCGCTGTCGATATCGAACAAAACTTGATATGTCAGAAGCATACGAGCAGATCCGGATCCATCCGGATCATGTAGCAAAGACTGCCTTTGCCACGATCCTCGGCACCTTCAGGAGCCAGGTGATACAGATGGGGGACTGTAACGCCCCATCAACATTCCAACGGCTGATGACAGCCATTTTCCACGACTGCATAGGTCGCTTCGTCCATGTATACATCATGGACAACATCTTCATATTCTCGCTCTCAATACGGGAGCATGAAGAGCACCTCTGCATCGTCTTTGATAGACTGAGGAAGAACCACCTCTTTCTGAGTAAGAAAAAGGTGGACCTCTACTCCATCCGAATGGAGTGCCTCGGCCATATGATTGATGGCCGAGGAGTACATGCCGATGAGGATAAGATGCAACGCATCCGCGAGTGGCGCAGGCCACGGACGTTCAACGACGTCCAGCGTTTCCTCAGGCTCGTACAGTATCTGGCACACTACATGCCGGATGTTAGCGCATATACCACCCTGCTATCGGGCTGTGCGCGTAACAACCGTCCATTCGAATGGACACCACTGCTCGACAAATGCTGGCAAAGCATTAAGGCGTTGGCCTGTAAGGCCCCGATCCTGCGTCCAGTAGACGCAAGGTGCCCAGAGCCGATCTGGGTGATCACCGACGGATCAAAAGCCGGCGTCGGTGCGGTCTACGGCCAAGGTCCTGACTGGAAAACTTGTCGACCAGCCGGCTTCTTGTCAAAGAAGTTCAGCGTTGCTCAGCAACACTACCGGACTCATGAGCACGAGACTATCGCGGTGCTCGAGGCTCTCATGAAATGGGAGGACAAACTGCTGGGGCAAAGGTTCACCCTCATCACAGACCACAAGGGACTCGAGTACTTCGAGACCCAAAAGAGCCTATCTGACCGACAGGTCAGATGGTGGGAGTTTCTCTCCCGGTTCAATTTCAACACCGTTCACGTTGACGGTATAGAGAACAAGGTAGCGGACTGCCTGTCGCGCTACTACGAGAGCGACACGAGTGATGACAATCACCCGGAACACGTCTTCGTGAACGCGGATGCACGTTTAGATCCGGACGGTGAGTTATTGCCCACCGACCGGTATGTCGAACTGCAAACAGCGGCGACAAGACGCTCTAAACGCCTCGCTGAGAAGACAGAGGCGAGAGTAACGGAAGCCGCCGCACTAAACGAGGGCTCACCAGAGCCCGCGAACGTCACCACGTCCAGCGACAACGACGATGATGTCAGAGCCATCGCCGCAGGAAATGATGGTGCACCCCTGCGCCGGATCGTCGAGCAAGGCGTAGACCTGTCTAAGGTCCTACGAGACGCGTACCATAGGGACACCATGTTCACAAAGATCATGGCACACCCGGACGCGCACCCGAGATTCGGGATCTGGGACGGGCTGATCTGGACTAAGAATCAGCTCAAGAGAGACGTCATTGCCGTCCCCCGCTCTGTTCTTCGAGGGGAAAGGAAGCTGATCGAAATTATAATTGATCGGGCACATCAGATAGTCGGCCACTATGGCCATCTGAAGACTTCGAACTACATTCGAAGAGCATATTGGTGGCCGGGCATGAGCCCAGACATAGAAGCATTCTGCACATTGTGCGCGAGGTGTCAGATGACGAAAACCAGGCCACAACGGCCCAAAGGCCTACTACACAGCCTACCCATTCCAGATAGGCCATGGCAGTCGATTGGCATCGACTTCATGGGGCCCCTGCCCAAATCCAACGACTGTGACTACCTGATGGTAGTCATCGACCGACTAATGTCGCTTGTACACCTCGTACCAACCACGACGAGCGTGTCAGCCAAGGGAGTAGCCTGGCTGTTTCTGAAGGAGGTCGTTCGACTCCACGGAGTTCCCGACTCCATTGTCTCGGACAGAGACTCGAAGTTCACATCGATCTTCTGGTGTGAACTACAGCAACTCATGGGGACTAAGCTCCTCATGTCAACTGCCTTCCATCCCCAACAGATGGAGCCACCGAGCGGGCAAACCGCTCGATCGGCCAGATATTGCGCGCGGTCGTCAGAGACGATCAGAAGGATTGGGCAGTGAAATGCCCAATGGTCGAGGTTGCCCTCAACAGCAACGTCAGTGCGACCACAGGGTTCGCACCCTTCGAGCTGAACCACGGCTATATGCCGCGGATAGACCTCCCCATAGCTGTGGACACCCCGTTCAAGGGGGTGGCCCGGTTTGCACAATAGGCAAAATGGAACCTGATGGCGGCACACGATGCAATCATAGAGCATCGAGTGACGCAAACGTTTCACGCAAATAAGAAACATATGGCGAGTGACAGGTACACGGCCAACGACCGCGTCTACCTTTCAACACAAAACTTAACTCTCCCGAAAGGAAGAGCCAGAAAACTAGTCCCGCGGTACATCGGACCATCCCGCGTCATGGAGGCTCACAACGGCGCCTCGACGGTGACCCTCGATCTTCCCGACGAGCTGAAAAGCCGTCGCATTTCACTGGTCTTCCATTCCAGCCTCGTACGGTGATACGAAGCTAACAACGAGGAATTATTCCCTCGTCATGAGGCCAAGTCGTTTTATGACTTCGGAGCAAATGACGACGAGGAGTGGCTCGTCGACGAGATTATTGCACATTGATGATAAACTTGACGGACCTGGATTCCAGGTCCGTTGGACCTAGCGCGATGACATGGGGAACCCATGATCGTCCTGCAAGGACCTCGAAGCCCTAGATAGCTACCTAGAGCTTCGGGGGGTGGGCAAGCCACGCGACCTCCCCAGACGCGCTAGACGTGTCTGTCACGTGCAGACCACGTGACGCCCGGCCACGGCGCGGTTAAATTTTCACCTCGGATCTTTCCGAGGGCGCATCGCTTCTTGGAAGCAACCACCACCATCATCTACCCACGAAGATGATGCCCCCCAAAGATGGGATGGACGTTGACCCGTCAACGTCCACAACGGAACAACGGCCCCGAGACAAGGGGCCGCGACATTCTCCGTGCTCGATAGACCAGGAGCACTGGATGATGTGGGATGGAGGACGCCCCTCGCCATCGTCCACCGGACGATTGCGCAATGCGCGGACTATGCCGTTGCACCTAAGGCAGGACAGGCACCCGCAAGGTCAAACTGCGGGAGAGACATCGGCGACGCCGTCGATGCGCGTGGGGATGGCTCCCAAGGGCATCGCGGTGACGCGCGAGAAGAGCCCCTCGGGACGTCCACGACCTC
>WHVA01000756.1:0-20000 GCA_015179125.1 Gautieria morchelliformis
CGGAATCGTAACCACCCGACACAACTGTAAAAGCCGTCAGGCGGGACATTATCAAAGGTGATTAGAATTACCGACGTTCGCGTGGCCTATCCGGAATAAATGATATGTTGGTACAGAGCTAAAAGATCACCGTCTTGGTGTTTCAATTAGTGGTCTATGAATGCTTGATACGCACATTAGCGTGAGAGGCTCTCATCGTACTTGTCTGCTGAGTTTTCAAGTCGACGACACCTACTGTGCCAGAGTCCAAGGTGTATCCCAAGTGCGAGCCATTTATAATTATCTGGTTGGTAGGTAAGGGTAGACATACTAAGGAAAAACGAAACCCGCACCTCGTTTAACACGTCTTCACTTTGGTCAGTCAACCGCATCTCTAAAGTGGCATCCTTTCGTGTAATAATTATCTCAGAGACATCAAGACTGAAGCGCAACACCTGCGTAATATCATGGGGACAACCGACAGATAGTAGATAGATATACTGACATGCTGACCGCAGGCGACCCATACAAAACGGGATTCCGCAGAGCCCTCAAAGACCAGAGAGGAGACCTCAGAACCTAGGTTTCTCATCGCCTTCCACACCTTGCTATACGGCGGTTCATATATCCTCAACGTCCCATCTTCCGTCGCTACACCGAGTTGCCCAGAATGACCAAAAGCAACAGCCGTGACAGGAGAGGGTAAGTGTAGGGTGCACATGCACGTGACCGCGTTTTTCGACCGTCATTGAAGTCAAGACTTAGCTCGATATGGCAACTCTGGACGCACCGCGAAGTTTGCAAGACTTAAAAGAACTCTTAAAGAACGACAATAAAGTGAAGGTAGCAGGAAAGAAATTTTAGAAATCAGGTCATGAATCATCGTCACTGATAACACTCAAACGAACAGGCATAGATGGTAAGATACTAGTCCTAAAGCCCGTTTTCCATCTCTGACTATATATATAGTTGACGGAGTCCTTCGAGGGAAATTTATGGTAATCATGCTCCCTTGTCTCCAGGCATTAGTCCGACGTTGGTTATAGTCCAAAGAGAAATTTATTAGTGCAGCAACCGAATCCGATGGTTTTGGTTTCTGCAGCGTGATATTCGGTTGGGACATCCACGATCAACTGTACTCCAGGGAACTCTTGGTATCCAACAGGAACAATGGCTATCGTGATCTCCTCGCCAGAGTCGATCTAACCACTTATCGGCGTATTCCATGGGAATTCAATGTTCCCTTTTTCCTGGTTTCTTTCTTTGACCCAGTAACAAAGGAGCCTTTGTCTGTCTGCCCAAGAGGGACTTTGGCAAAAGTGATGGCCGACGCTGATCAGAATGGTTGGCAATGTATGGCTGGCGCCGAGTACGAAGTGGGTCATGGTTTTCATGCGTTGGCGTGTGGCTTGGTCTTGGCTGACAGTGCCCCAGTACTTTCAATTTAAAGGTGGTTATTTCGTTCTCTTTCAACTGCCTTATACTAATATGCTTCCCAGAAACTGCTCAGAGCATCGCCGACAAGAAGTTCATGGATCCAATACCCTTAACTCCCGGAAGTAGGTCACGAGAGTGCGTCCGTCCAGTATCGTAAACTCATCCTCAACTAGTGCATGGTTATTCTTTATTGCGAACCCAGTTGAACCAGGGATATTTCCACGATCTTTTCAATGAGAGCGTTAATTTCGGCGTGAATATAGAAGGACATCGTATGAACATGGCTCTGATTGAATCTTTTTTGCTGACAATCACCTATTATAAGATACGGAAACTGGACCAGGAAAGTACCATACTCTACTCGTCCGGACTTAGACATACCCAACTATTGCAGGAGTCTTCGAAACTGCGTTGGCATATACTTCTGCATTGAGGATGGCCGACAATGCGATACTCTTCAAATATGTTGCAAAGTCTGTTGGGATGAAATGGGGTGTTCTACCGAGCTTCATGGCCAAGCCGTGGGGGAACGTATGTCCTAGCCTGTATCACAAAGAAAGCACATGCCAGGCTGACATTGTAATAGCTCCCAGGCTGTAGCGGGAAAGTTTCCTTTCTTAACGTTAATTTCGAGATGCTGACGGACTCCGCACAGACATACCCATGTGTCATTAAGGTCAAAGGACGGAAAGAACGTGTTTGCAATAGACGAGTCTGAAATGAAGACGGGGCGTCTTGAGGCCGCGTATGAGGATACCAAGTATATTAGTAAACTCGCGGAGCAGTTTCTAGCAGGGTTGTTAGACGGGTTGACAGACAGTGAGCGGTCTTCGTTTCTTATGTTCGCCGTTAATTGAGCATGTCAGTTGTCCCGATGGTTTTACTCTTATTGATTTTATTGTGCTCGTGTATCTGAAACATCACACAGCTTGTACCAACTATCAATGGCTATAAGCGGCTTGTTGGTGGAGAGGTGCTTATTATATTCTTTCCGTCTCATAAATCCCCGTTAATACGAGAGCTGCACAGTCGTTCTGGGCCCCAAATGCGGTCACGTACGGCTATGATTCCCGTGCGGCATCCATTCGAATTATATCGCCGCCTTCGGTCCCTGCAGCTGCTACCCGCTTTGAAATTCGAGTCCCAGGTGCAGACATGTGAGTCCCCTGCGTTACATACAGCGATCCAGACAATATACTTTTGCGAACGTAGGAATCCTTACTTCGCCATCTCCGCCATATTTCTTCTGGGTTTACGGGGCATCGCCAAACAGACTGCACTCAGTATACCTCCAATCTCCCAACTAGGTGATGACAGGAGCAAGACTGTTCGGCTGAGTACGTCGCTGGAAGACGCAACGATAAAGATGATGAGCCCAGGTAGTGTCGCACGAGAAGTGTTTGGGGACGAGTTTGTGGATCATTACTGCGGTACTCGGGAGCACGAGGTCAAGCTCTGGAATGAAGCCGTCACAAACTGGGAAGGTGAACTCGCACTGCAGCTATTACCTCTCGCCATAACTTATGTTCCTGATCACAGTGGAACGATACCTTGAACTGGCTTGAAGTATCCACATAGAATAACACGCCGCATGTAAGTTTACAGTAGTCATGATCGAAGGGAAATCGAGTTTTATTCGTTAAGTCGTGACATAAGTCGTAATGATGGTCGTCACAAAAGAAAGTATTACTGCATCAGATGATAGCGATAAAGAAGAAAAAACGCCCTGTCCTCGAGGAAACCCAAACGAATACGAAATCATGTCCGTGTCCGCGGTGATGCTCTGCTCATGTGTAAGTCTACAATATCGAAGAAAACACTGGATGCAAACGCCACACAAAGAATACATGCTGTGGCGGAAGCGATGTTATACGTATCGCACCTACAGCACTAGCGTCAGATAGCCTCTCGAGTATGCTAGTATGGCTTACCACCCGTTGAATCCACCCGGCGGGCACTTCTTACCAAAAAGTACCATGATAAATACCCCAGCCCAAACAACCAGACATGCGATGTCTACAAGAAGCATCCGCTTCAGGAATTTGCGGGCTGCAGTCCAGTCACTTTCCATTGCCAAACCTTGTAAAAGTCCCCGCCGTTGCTGCGCTTGACTGCGTCCTCCCCGTCGCCGAGACGAGACCTGGGAGCCCTCGACATCATAATCTCCTTCCGATTCAACTTCATCGTCCCTAGCAGCAGAGCCCCCAAACATGCTCGGGTCGACAATCAAGTTGACCTGTACATCGCCACCTTCGTTCTTGTTATTCCTGCCCTTCTTGTTCTTTTTCTTCTTGCCACCAGGAAGCCCCTGTACCGGGAGGACCATCATCCCAGCTAAGTCTGGGCCATTAGGGCTTGTGGATTTGCTCCGCTTGCCGCGGCAACGCGGTCGAATCGCAAAGAGATAGAAAACAAAGAAAAAGGTGATAACACTCAATGAGTATAGAGCAATGGCGGGCGCTGTCGAAGCGGGTGGTGCTGGTGTCGGGGTCTTTATGAACTGGGTGCGAAACATAAGATATAACGCGAAGATATATCGATGCAATACCCACAAGGGCGCCATAAAGTGAACTAATGGCTGTTGCTAACGCAAGGATGCCTTGTGCCCATCTGGCGCCGACCCGCTTTTTAGGCCCAACAGTGATCAATGCACCTTTGTCATCCACACTGCCGACGACAGGCTCTCCATTGTTTCCAGGTTTTTCCTTCTTCCCAAACTCATGTTCCAGCATGCGTATTCGCTCCTTTTTGACAGCATCGTCTACTGGGGGACCTCGCGGATCTACTAGCTGTGATTGCCATGGAAGGATATTTCTTGCGTGGTCAGAAGCTGTAAAGGAGTCTGAACGGCCATATTGGAGCTCGAGCTCGGAAGAATAAGGTGGAAGGGATGTGTGCTTTGGTGAACTGGCTTTATATGGATCATCATACCAGCCTCGCGAGAATGCTGGAAATCGAGATATGTCTGCCTCGCCACGTTCGTCCAACACTGGAGATGCGATACGAACGTCAATGTGGTGAGAAGCGCCGGAAGTGGGAGAAAAGGCTCCTTGGCCACGTATCGGGAATTGATCTTTAGACGCAGAGGAGAGAAACGGTGGAAGCGAGTGTGGCCGTCGGGAGGGGTAAGGGTAGTGAGGGCCATATGAGTCGTTAGAGTCATGTGAAGTGTCCCCCGATACTAGTGACGGAGGACTCTGGCTAAAGGTCTCTCGACTCTGTACAGAGAACGGGCGATAGTTGTCGGGTGAGGGCGGGTATTCGGGATATGATCTAAAAGGAGGGGTTTGTCTACCCGCATAGATTGGAGTGGGTACTGACAATGGGTGGAGGTGCGAGGTATAAGGAAACGGAGGGTATGGATTCTTGGGCTCCGTCGTGGGTCCACGAAGTGTCCTGGCATATTCAGCAAGATCCAGAGCCTCTACTGAGTCTTCTGAAGCATTCTGTACACGCCTAGCTTGTCGCTTTCCATGCAGCAGTGAGCCTGATATTTGATTCTGCGCAAGGTAGTCATACGTGGCGTCCACATCAGTTATATCTGCATCATGACTGATAGGAGACCATGGCCTCCTGTAGGAGGCGTTGTATGAGAAGGACCTGGGAGCCGAGCTCTCGTTGTCAGGCTCAAAATGCCCGGGGAAAGACATGGTCGTAAAGATCGTGAGGTTCGAGTTCTAGTTAGTTTAGGCTGCTGTAGAGACCCTCAGCAGCTGCCAGCAGGGCAGGACGAGTCGGCGAGTCCAACTGGACCGTGGCGGGAGGCAAGAGACGGTGACTAAGCATTTGACCGAAGTACAACCTAAGTAGAGCGTACTATGTACATACCTGCATGGTGTGTTCGCGATGGTGACCCTTTTTATCTTGGCTGTACTCATATGGCTATGTCGATTGGGAACGGGCAGCCTGACAGCATGGACAAGAAAGAGCATGCAATTGCACAAGAGAACACTTAACGATACAGTATATAGATAAGTAACCCTCTGCAGGTCTCAATCCACGCCTGTTTCCATTCTGTCGGGCGATATACTTCGACTACGTGAACGAAAACGCGGCGAAGCACTCCTCGACCTTGAGCGGCTCCCAGAAAGACTTCGAGAAACATACCCCCCGTTCTCTACGCTTCTGCTTCTGCTTCTGCTTCTGCTTCTGCTTCTGCTACTTCGACTTGGACTTTGACTTGGGCTGCTTGTCGCACTTCGGCTACTGTGGGGCGAGCTTTCCTTGTCAGCCTTCTGGTCCTCGATTCCTTCCATAACTTCCAGCAGACGGCTTTTGCGTGGACCAATTTCACCTACGTCCTCTAAGATCTCTCTTTTGGCCAACCGGGGAAGGATAATGTCGCAGACTCTTTCCTCGTAGAGCAGTTGATCGACAAACTCGTCTATATATGTCAAAGTGTACCCAGCTGGATACAATATATTAACAACAACAACAGACAGCAGACAGCAACGCACCCATTGAGCGAAGACGGAGTTTCCGGTAATCTTTGAGTAATGGTTCGAGGAGATCGTAAACGTCTACAGCACGAAACGTCATGCGGATGTACATGGCTGCCAAAGCTCGTAGATACCTGAGCAATATTAATCAGTATGAGGACGACTCGCAAAGCCATGGGGTAGCACTTGAACTCATCAACCAGTAGATACTCCACTAAGATCTCCTTTTCTGGCTGGATCTGTAGTAGCTTAAGCAGCAGGCACATGAACTCGGTCGGTTTTTGATTTCCATACACGCCGCCGATGTTTTTGAGGGAAATGGCCTTATCGATTAGCGATTCAGCTACATACAGGTATGCTCAT
This sequence comes from Gautieria morchelliformis, assembly GCA_015179125.1. NCBI lineage: Eukaryota > Fungi > Basidiomycota > Agaricomycetes > Gomphales > Gomphaceae > Gautieria > Gautieria morchelliformis. The sequence goes on from WHVA01000756.1 coordinate 6,219, forward strand.
GCACTGCATGGGGCTGACAAACCATCTTAAAGCTCACCAGTCAACGCGAAGCAGTGTTCTTTCCAATAGGCAGATTCGTATATTCGAGAACGAATCACATACTCGACAAGAAACTGCAGTGTGTATGAGAATGGGAATTCCGAAGCTGGTATGCAAGCAAAACTCACTTGTGGATTTTGACCATGAATAGATTGAGCTCCTTTGACGGTGGTGTTCGCCATCCCAGTACGGAGCGCCCTGTTTCACATGACATAGCGCCAATAGCGCCAGTAGAGGCAGGCGACAGCCGATACGCGTCCACAAAAGCCCACAAGTAAGCAAAACAAACGAGTGACTTGAGCATGCCGTCAATTAAGAAGCAATCTACATGCAGGCTAGTAAAAAGTACGAAGGCAGCAAAAACCCGTCATAATGAGCAGCAACCTAAGCGCATCTCACGGACTAACTGCATAAACGGTATTCAAGGAGATAAATAGCAGGTCTGCTTGAATATACGTCCAAAGCATCAGGGAACAAACCAGCAAGGTCGGGTAATCAGAAGGGGAGTCAAAGCAGCCAAAGCCTTAGTTGTCACAACTTCTCTAAAACGTCTCGCAGCAACTTTTCTTTATCCTTTGAGACGTCGTCCTTCAGTATTGCCTTTCCCCTTTTGTCTAGTGTCGCGAAAGCATGAGCCATATTGTCATCAAGTTGATCGAGTATCGCTGCTTGTCGGCCGGCTACTCAGGGGGAGTCAGAGTAGAAGGGCGAATTAACGAACAAGAGAGGGGGAAAGTGCGAGATATGTTTGTTTACGACGTACTGATCTCGTCAATCTGTGCCTGTAGGTTCACCCACAGCTGCTTTCGGCCATCGTACGCTTGCTTAAGTTGAATGAATAGGTTCTTAATCTCAGTCTACGGAAATGTGAAATTATCAGTCATGCAGTAAGCCAGCCTGAGGTTCGTGCCGTGTTATCCGCCATGCCTTCTTTAAGCTCTGCTTGTAAGCGTGATGCATCTACGTGGCGTTTGTCGCACGCATCGTTAAAATGAACAATACCGGTCCTGTGTCATTACACGAGTAAATCAAACAATTTCGAGTGACAATCCCGCAAAGGGGGGCGCTATGAATTGGGGTGCAATGAACATGCTTGCAAAACGTACCCTCTGTCGGCATCTACCTCGCGATCAATTTTGATGTGAGCTTGGCGGATATCTTTTATAGTAGAGAGTAGGCTGCTGCATAGGTCGCGTTTGAGTTCGTGGTATTTCTCCTGCAAAGGCACTTCGAAGACAGAGCAACGGTGAGAAATGGGCACTATACTTGTTAGAATGAGAAGCTGGAAACCTTGTAGGTAATCTACGAGGGCAAGGGCGCGTTCTTCCTCGGTTTCTGACTCCCTGGCAAAAGGCAACGAGTTATTAACAACATACCGCGCGAAAAGCCGAGAAGCGACTATATGCGCCACATCTGACAATATGCCGTTACGATGCAAGCTCGACTTACGCATCTTGATATTGTGCAATAAGTGTTGAGCCGTCCAACCAACTGTGCTTTTCATTTTCTTCGCTCTCGCTGTGAGTGCTGCCACTTCTAGATGAATTATCATCCTCCTCCAGTCCAAACCGGGAGAAACTTTGATTTTCCTTGGGTGCTAGATAAAGTTCGTCATCAGAGTTTCGCCCTCGCGTCTGCGATGCTCACGAAAACGCAAAGGTATGTGTTGCTTTGACGAAGATTTCGAAATGGAACGATTGACTTTGGGGGACATGTTAAGCAGTGACGTTCTCTTGGATCCTGTTAGTGGGGCGCAATTGCATCAAGTTGTACGATAGTTTGCGCTGAACACATGATCGAACCAGAGGTTTCTACGATGCGATCCCGTCGAAACAGCCCTTCAGTTATGGATGACCTTTCCTTTCGCGTTCCTCTCGAGATCTTAAGCCTCGCATGTGTCTTGCTCAGTATAGGGGAGGCAATTGAACGAGGCATAATACTAGGTACGGTATGAATGATGGTAAAGAGACGCGTCGCGCGACAAGCGCCCGTGACTAGTGAAAATAACACGAACAGAACGTTGTGAGCAAGGTTTGTCTTCTCTTATATTCATGCGGTTCGTTGGTCTAAACTTGACAGCTACTAGACACCTGAGCTGAGGGTCCTGGAGCAAAATGGTCACCATTAATTCAGCCACACAGAAACCAGATGATTCTTCACGACCTCGCAAGCGTGCAAAGCACAACGAAGACGCTTCTACTACAGCGCCATCCAATAGTGCAGGCCTCTTCGCTCCCTTTCGGGCTCTGGGCTTTGTCACCAATCATGTTCCCTTCGTCCTTCAAGTCCGCTCTCATAAGGGTGCCTCTCAAGGCCCTAGGGTACACATACTCACCTGCTTAGGACGTGCATGGGCACTTTGGGAGGGGGGGAAGATGACGTTACTTTTCGTGGGTGTGTTATCTTTACTTATGATGAAAGATACACGGCTGAAGGAAGAGGCTCCTATTAGGGCCAGACGTAGAAGAAGGGATTTCCTCACTCACCATGGAGGGAGACGCCGTCTGGGCAGCGCATGGCCCATACGCCTCAAAGTATATCAGAGGGAAAGAGGTACGAGAGCACAGACAACCACTCTCCCCCCAAAGCATCACTGATGCCTTGTCGAAAAGGTCGCTGTCGTTTCCAATCCGCTTGGCACATCGTTATCCTCGCTGGTGATATTTGGGTCTCAGCTACTAGCTCTAACTGAGGATGGCCGGCATCTGCTGATTTGGAACACACAGTCTTACGGTAGGCCACCAGTCTTACTTGTACATTCTATCTCACTCCCATATTCTGTAGAGCTCTTATCAACGATTGGATTTGATCCCGACTTTACTGCAACGTGTGTTCTACACCCCGCGACATACTTAAACAAGATCCTAGTCGGGTCTTCTGAGGGATCACTTCAATTATGGAACATTCGCACACAATCTTGCATTCACCGTTTCTCATCAAGTACTCTTCAGTCCACATCTTTGTCACCCACGTCTCCAAGTCCTGTCACGGCCCTGATCCAGTCTCCTGCGATTGATGTTGTGGGTGTCGGCTTTGCATCCGGAGAGATCGCGATACATGACATCCGTGCGGATGAACGCTTGTTAAGAATATTCATGGACGGTGGCGCCATCCGTTCTTTGGGATTTCGCAGCGGTAACTTCCAATTAGTTTCTCCGTTGAATGTAAATTGAACACCTCGTCCAGATAACCAGGCGGTACTGGCAAGTGCCTCATCTACCGGCCATGTCGCCCTTTGGGATCTCAACCATCAAGGACGCTTGCTTCACATTATACGAGGTGCTCACGATAGTGCTGTCACAGCTTTGGAATGGATTCCCGGCCAAGCAGTCCTCGTGAGCTCTGGAGATGACAACAGTGTCAAAGTACATTTTAGACAAGCCCGTGTACTTGAACGTCGCTGAGATACACCTGTTTCTAGCAATGGCTCTTTGACTCGCCGACTGCTCCTCCACGCCTTCTCAAGTTCCGGTCAGGACACCATGCGCCGCCACATCTAATACGGTACTACGGTGAAGATGGGAAGCAGATTCTAACCGCTTCTCGAGATCGGAGTTTACGATGCACATCAGTTGTTCGGGATTCAAGAACCTTTGAATTATCTCAAGGCACGTGTCACATCCAAAGCATGGTGTGCTTGGAAAACCAATGACTTTCAAGACAGGTGCGCTAACGAAAAAAGCGACCTCGCTGTCTATTCCTGTCATGAACTTGAAGTTCCCTGCCGTAACTTCTCTTGCGTTTTCGTCGGCAAGGTCTAAAGACTGGGAAGACGTCCTCACGGCCCACGTTGATGAGTCCATTGCTCGCACGTGGTCGGTCTTAAACAAAAAGGTGGGCCGGTGGACATTTGGTACAGCCGACAAGGGACCGCCCTGGTCCGTGAAAGTAAGCCTCTGCAATATGGTTTGCCTGATTGGACTGACTATTCTTTCCCCGCCATTTACTGTCCAGGCTGTTTGCGTCAGTGCATGTGGAAACTTTGGTATTGCGGGATCTTCGACAGGTATGATCCACATGTGGAATATGCAGTCCGGCATAAGACGCAAGTCGTTCAACATTCCCCCTCCACCACCCGAGGTTGTGAGCCGTGGGTTTGGAACCAAAAGAAAGGACCGCTCAATCATCGGCATTGCCAGCGATGTACTCGACCGTGTAGTGGTGGCTTGTACACTGGATGGGACATTAAATGTAAGTCTTACATACCCTTGTGATTGGAGTAACTTTTGTAACCCGGCAGCCCTTATCAGTTCTTCAGGTTCCATGACACGATGCTCGAATATGTCCTTATTCTTCCATCTAGCGCTGTCAAGATTTTGTTACAAAGAGACAGCAATCTGTTAGCCGTTGTTTGTGACGACCTTGTGGTGCGAGTGGTGGATATTGAGACCCGTCGGATTGTCCGAGAAATGAGTGGCTTCCGGGGGCGTATATTAGACCTTGTGCGCCACAGGCATACACCATCTTAAAGCGCCCCAATGACGTACTTTGTTAGGCATTCTCACCGGACTCACGATGGTTGATCGCTGCATCATTAGACTCATGCATTCGAACGTTCGATGTGCCTACTGGTCGACTGATTGACATTTTTCGCACAGTCTCTGTGGCCACTAGTATAACCTTCTCGCCTACTGGTGATTTCCTGGCGACATCTCATGTGGACAGTGTCGGCGTGTATCTGTGGCGAGTCTAGAAGAGCTCCATGCATACGCTTCCCTAATACCATACTTGGGCAGGGCCAACCGTGCGCAATATGGCGAGGTTTCATTCAGAATCATCCCCGATGATGAGACGGCAGAAATCGGCTTACCGTCCATGCAAGGTCTTGCAGAAGACGAAGGTGAGGTCATGTAATCTGTTACAATGCTGAGGATATGCTCGCTCACATAACAGCCGCAGCTCTGGAGGGATTAGCCCCCCTCACTTTGCAAAACGAGCCAGACTTATTCGTCACCCCCGATCAGCTCGACGGCGAACTGGTCACATTAACATTGCTGCCTCGTTCGCGATGGCAGACCCTACTCAACCTAGACACTATTCAGGTTCGTACTTATGTGATCCTTAGACTGCCTGACTCTTAAATATTATCCACAAGCAACGAAACAAACCCAAAGAGCCTCCAAAACCACCTGCCCAGGCACCCTTTTTCCTTCCAACCCTACCTGGGGTCGAGCACCGTTTTGACGTTCATACATCAGACAATAAGACGGCAAGTGCCAAAAAATCCCGGCGCTTGGATGCAATGGCTGCTGGCTCAGACAGCGAGTTTCAAAAAAAATTAGTTTCTGCACAGCCAGACGGTGATTGTAAGAGGCGTCGCCCTTTATACCGTGTGCCTATGCTGACCCACCGTTGCATAGATGAAGAATTTTTCACCTACGTGAAAAAGTTGTCGCCTGCAGCCATTGATTTGGAGCTCAGGTCTTTGGCATCCTTGAACAGCCTACAACTTTTCCTTGGTGCCCTAAAGCAGCGCCTACGATCGCATCGAGACTTTGAAGCAGTTCAGACATTCATGAATGTGTTTCTCCGGATCCATGGCGACGTCCTGGTGGAGAGCGATACAGAACTGCGTGATTCTCTACGCGGGCTCCTGGAGGTCCAAAAAGCGCAGAGCGAAAGGATGGTTGATCATATATCAGCTGCCTTGGGTACATTAGGGTTCGTGAGGGATGCTGCGTAGACTCACTGCCATGTGTCCACAGACAATGCCTGGCTGACAAAATTATGGACGAATATAGGTGAAGCTTGAAGCCTACATGACGCTGCATGCAATGACATGGTCAAGCACTCCTGAGAAATTTTAAAACTAAGTACTTTGCGACCTGGACGCTCAACTCTACATAACCAAGTTCATTTTTGCACTCCAAAAATAGCAAGTTTACAGTAGTTATTTCAGTGCAATATTGGAGGAAACTTCAAATGTTTCATACTCCTGGCCCGGGAGTCCGTTGTGTTGGGTCAACCCTCTCTGGCTTCTGTTATCGCTCGGTCCTTCCCCTTTCGTTTTCCAGAAAAAACAAACTGTTACATGCAGCAACGTCAATGAACGACACGGACATAAAAATACAGGTTGGAGCCAAATTGGCCAGTTATCTACGACCCTTGCCTTGCAAGCTAGCATGCAGGGGATATAAGCTTCAAGTTGCTTCCGGCGAGTTCAAATAGGTTGTTAGACAAGGAGGAAATCCGCTGGAACCCCTTGTCAAGCACTGGCAGACAGAATGTTTGATCCGACTCTTTGTTTCGATCAACAGACCTCTAGTAGAACTTGACTTCCCCGGTCGCCGCCGGTCCTATAGCCATGCTCCAGTTAGAGCTCCACAAGTTTGGTCGCTGGTGAATGTTCCAGAAAAATTCAAGTTGACTCGGTCCACCACACCGTCTAGCCAAAATGGCTCCTGACTTCAATACATTCGTCTCAGGCGGTAAGAACAGAAGATGCAGCACATCGCGCTGATAGCCGTTACCATGAAATCAGTCGTAACGACAAAGTACTCGATGGTCTCATCTTTGGCCTTATTCTATGATTGCAGTGAGTCCGTTTGGGACTTCAATCTGGGAGAACCTGAGGAAATCCTGCACTCATACTCGCTGCTGAGGCTTGTTGCGGACGTGTCCACATGTGGAATTGATTTATGTATGGGGCTGTAGGTCGAACTCGTATGGAAACGTCGATGGTCATTTGGGAAGGTTTTATATCTATTCGTATGTGAAAGCGTCCGCTTGTAAAATTTAACGATAATGCAGCGTTTATACAGAACCGTTACTTCGTATTATCTGTACTCGTGGTCGACATGACAAGTACATGCACGACTTCCTGACATTCACAGCAGTACTGAAAACTTGTTTTATCAAGTTTTTTTTTCGGGTGGTTTACCACAGAAAAGGTGCTCACAGTAATATTGTCCTAGAAGGATCGCAGTGATAACTTCGTCACAGTTGTATGTGTTTTTAAAGTATTTGGCATAGTGCAGTACCCAGAAATAGCCCAGGATTCATCTGGTGGCAAAGTGTATCGTATGGCTTACCTTGCTGTCTCACGAGATCCCACTAACATATTGCCAATCTTTAGAGTGATGTTGTCTGTCCTTAGCGCAAATGATATGTATACATGTGAGTCTCCTACTAAACCGAATTACTGAACGAGGACCAAAAGTTATCGTGGTAACTCGCGTACGCTGGTCCTTATTCATGATCCCCCACAAAACCCCATGTCGAGTTTTGTCAGGTATATGCTGTTTACGGCCGCAAGTACAAGGTACTTGTCATTCTTGGAATGCTCTGATTGGCAGCTATAGGACCCACACTTAGTATCGTACCAGTTGGGCAATTCTACGGTGAGATGAACAGCATTCGTGCTAATTGCAATCCAAACCTGGCGCCTTTCAGTTTTCACTCGTCCTTTTAGTGCCAAGACAACAAATTGCTATGTCTACAATATTCCCTGGTACTCCTTTATGTTCTGGCTTCCGTCTCTTTTCTTTGAGGTGGTTCTTTGCTTTCTAATGCTGTACAAGACGTGGTTGATTTATCGAGGGGAGTCAAACACGCCTCTTTCGCATAATGTTCCGTGACAGGTATATAATTTTGCGTTTATATGGGTTGTGATCTCAAGAATGGCCACAGCATACTATATTTCCTCCCGTAAGCCTTGCACAGGCCCTGGTACATTCGGATTAAATCACTTACGTTGACCAGCATTTTTGTTGTTCTACTTGCTAATTTTTTCCTGTTTCTCTTACCCGCGTATTACCGTAGAGTCGGCAAACTGGTGTGTCAAAAATCTTGCATCGTGCTTAGTATTCTAACCATGTGGTAGTTGGGCAGTGGCCGTACCTTCTGCCCTAGGATGTCGACTCTTACTCAACATGCGCAAACGATACCTTCCGGGGCAGATGACAAGCTTGGATGTTGTATCTTCTCGTTTACAACTCACGTTTGAAATGGCTCTTCTAGAAAACTAGTGATGTCTAAATCCGTTTCTAGTCGCTGTGTCTAACTAAATACATTCCGCTGCACTATCGCCTGGGTAACCTGCACGGTGAGACCTGGGTTGTGGGGACATTAGATTTTCGACAAAGCAGACCAGCGCAGATTTAGGGGGTTTGCTGGATGCAGATAGGAGCATATTATTGGCAAAGGGGCTAATAAACAGACTAGAGCAGATTCTAATGGAATTCATGGTAGTAGGTACCGGGAAAATACTGAGCCTCGCAATCACTTCAACCGGTGAGCTCGCCCCCCTTGCGAGCCCGAGAAAACTGTGCCCGCACGCGTGAGCCCCATTCCAGCGGTCAAACTGAACCCCTCAAGTCTCCAGGGTGCACTATAGCCAAACCCTCTTCTAAAGAGTTTGGGTGATCTTACGTCATACTTATGAGTGTGTGACGCGTCTGTGACTTGCCCTCAGTGATGGAGGAAAGATAGCGGTGCCTAGGACCCTGTCCTAGCTAGCCAGGCGAGATAGCGGTGCCTATACATTGTCCTAACTAGCTTGACGCATCGTTCTGATCGGGCAGCTGACCACAATCAGTAGTTCTGACCGCTCAGATCCTTGGTACCGCGGACTGAACAACCGTGCATTCAATGTTGACGCCCGATCGTGATTCGCCCAGGTTACAGTCCTGTTACAGTAAGCAACACGGGAGAGACGGAGAGACGCTTTCAGATAGCCTTCAGGACCGGCGGCAATAGGTCTAGCACTCTAGGCTAGACGCTTGAAGTCGGCATCGTCGCATCTCCGTATGTAATTCGACACATCCAGTATGGCAAAATTTCGTCTCTATTATCTTTCAAATTCCAGAATGTTAGACTTCTCCATCACGGTTACACCCACCGTTCGTCGGAGTGCCAGGCTAGCTGTCGATGATGCTTTCCAGCTGCTTGTAGCTGTGGCATCGTCCAAATGATGGTAGTCTGGACAATCACTGAACGAAGTGCATACCCCGCTATGAGGTCAGTATTTGATCTCGTATCACAGTTCCATCTCATGCAGCTGTGGCCTGCTCACTTCGGCTGACAGTATGACATTAAACGTGTGGGTCATCTATATGTTATAACCATGCAAGGGCCGGTGGGGCGTATGTTTCATGAAATATTTGCAATAAAATAATGCGATCAACTTGTGAGATGCCCCCTCTTCCTGCGGCGAGCATTCGTTCAGAGCGACCTCGTGGTGTCGCACCCATAGAGAATCGAGATTGGATATCGTGTCAATCAATCCAGTCAGTTATCCATCGTCCAAGTACTTAGCCACTCCGCTGGAATAGGTATGATGCCCTTTATCTTCTTTTTTAATGTGCCTTGTATCAGCCCATCTCCTGGTGCGATCTCTCCCCACCCCTCCTCCCCCGCTGTGTCCTACCTTGGTTTCCCAGCTTGCCTGCTCTTCATCGTTCATAAACCCGACCAACTGTCATCATACTACTCGATTCGACAATGACGTCTCTTGTTCAACACGCAGAATCTCCAACCTGTACTGTATACAACCTACAAAGGCGTTGAGGAAGACAGCAGGGGCCGTCGTGTCGCGGGATAAGGCCGAAGTTAGGCATGCGCGGGTATATCCTCCCCGAGAACAGAGAAGAAACAAATCGGCTGTGGCAGCGCCCCCATGAACGTGCGTGTGACATCCGGGGTAATTTGCCGGCATCGAAGCTGTACGGGCGATGCCAGAACGACGCGAACCGATAAGTTCCTGCTCCTTTTATCTGTCAAAGCAACCCCCGAGTATGTACCTTTCATGGGGGCGACAGTGTCGGAAGGCGACAGTCACAGGGGTGGTTGACTGTTAGACGCGCCACACGTGCATTGTCAACTATGTCGAAATCCCGATGATCCATAGCCTTTGCTGGAGGCAGAACATAGACGTGCAGGTCTATGAGTGATTGGGCAGTCTGGCCGGGCTACCATGGAATTTGGGCTACGCACATTTGCAACTAATCTTTTAAACAGTTGACGTTGCCTTGCACATCATCGCTTCAAACGGTGTACACGGGCGGCTGACACAATCTCCTGCAGGCACGTCGATGGGATCATATATTACGACCCTCTGACTTCGGAGGTCCAGCCTTGACGGATCCATCCCTCCTGGCTATAGCGTTCCGCCATTTTACCTGCCTAGGAAGCTCGCTGAGCCACCACCCCCACGAGCAACAGATGTCATTTTGGCTCTGCCCTTTAATCTATAACGCTAGTTGGTGAGAGGCATTATGAGAGGTTTCCTTGGGACAAAATCCTCGAGCTATCATGATATTCGGAACTCGTCCAGGTTCATACCTTGCCACGTCGACCCCCGCGTTCGGCGAGTCATTCAGAATTGCTGAGACTATGCTCGAACATTGACGCCTCAGTCGCTGACTTCGCGGCGTCATTGCTGCTCAGCTCTCGACTCAGCCTTTGCTTGGACACTCAGCTCAGACTGATTCGGCTCCTGTTTCACGCATCTCCCATCTGACCTTGCTTCGTTCTATTCCGCCCAAGGACGACGTGAGGATTTGTGTGAAGACAGTGAAAGGACGTCAGGGGGTCGGGGAGCGATGAGTTTGCATGGAGGAGGCGTAACACGTCCAAATGAAGAAAGTTCTCGGGGGACTCCAGATCCCGCAGGCTAGGAGACAATGCCAAGCCCGGACGAGGCAGACAGCGCTGCATGGGAGACTTCAGAGATACTTTCTCACTTGGGTGACTGGGGATTCGGTCGCGGGCAGCCCCGCACACGGACTCCACGTTGTTTCCAACCCTCCCCTTTCTTGGGAAGGGGGAGTGCCAAATTAAATCAGTCATGTCAGCGCCGGTGAGCGAATCGTACTTGACGTGTGCCACTCTGAATTTTGACAAGGCAGGTGAGGCCGGCTAATAATAGTGCCAGTGTGGACGCAGGCGTGATCACGCCTTGCAAACGAATTCGCGGTTGTGACTACAGCATTCGAGAATACCGTGCACCTCCAAGTTGGCCTCTGGGCTGTGGGTCCGGCGTGTGAGGGGATTTGTGGTATGACGGTAGCTCGAGGTAGGTGTCGGACGCATGGCCTGAGTGCCTAGGATGGGGGCGGCAGCTAAGAAGTATATTGACAGTAATTTGGACAGTTCCAATGGATTGCAGGGCTTTATGTCAATGTGCGGTGACAGTGAAGAGTGCCATGCGCGCGACGAGGCTCGCTCCACTGTCGCGCTGTCTAAGTTACCGATGCAGCGCCCGAGTTATGCTCCATGTGGTGATTAACCTAAAATGGTCTCCGCACGACAGGGCCGGTGACACATTAGCGATCAATGATTTAACCATACTGGGCTGTGAATGTCGTGGGATCCAATGGCCCCTTGGCAATGAAGGTTATGAGCAGTAGACACAACCCTACAATCTGGTCCGTCTTCGGGCTCGGCGAGCGCAAGTCTGCTGGAAATTGGCCTGTTTAAGACAAGTATATCACCGGGCGTCTCTGCTATCTGGGTCCACATGGGCTGTCACCTCAGTATAGGCGTCTGACGTCCATTGCCGTACCGCCGGGATGCATTTACGGGAACAGCCGCTACTAGGGCCGCGATCATTCAGCTGTCGGACTCCGCTTCCAAGCATGTCAGATCCAACAAAATGATACACTCGCTTTCTCTCCTCCTACAACGAGGACGACGAGGAGCTCGCCATGTCCTCCGTCGTCCCACATTACCACCCACCGCCGGCAGGCGTCAACTATATTTCCTCGCTCTCAACGAGTTACACTTTCGTCCTCATCTCGCTGCCTTTCTCGTCTATTCTCATTCCTATTCTCCTCCTCATATTCTTCTTCTCCACCCCCACCTCAAGAAAGACTCTGTTGTTCGCCTTGAACATCATCATTGTCCTATTGGGTATGGTGGAAGGCGTCCTAAATACCATCGTGCAGGTGCGCGCGTCCACATGTTCGCGAGCGCGTCAGCTGACAGCGACCAGAGCATCATAATTCTCCATCCCGAACATCCAGTGGACGACTCCCTCTTCCTTTCAAGCATCGGACTCGCTCTTTACACACCCATTATCGTCGACTGCATTCTTATCCTCAGACTCAGCGCGGTCTACCCCGCTAGTGTCACACCGCGCACTTGCAGAATCCCCATCCTGGCCGTTCCCCAACTCTGCACTATTGCCCGAGTCATCTGCGTGTCTTTGTTTGTACGCCAGTGGGCTATTGCTGGCCTTCAATCCAGCGCTTTGATGGCGAGCGATGTCGTCTGGCCCCAGAACCCGCTCATTATTGCAGATTGGTCCATCCAGCTCTTCGAGAACTTTTATTGCTCCACTCTCTTCCTCAGTCGTTTGCGGGGTCACAAAGTCTTCTCTTCTCGCATGTATCGTCAGCGTGCGTGTATTACGTCCTTCATTTGCGGTTCCACCTTATGTCCCCTCAGAATCTATCGCTGCCCGTCTTCGTGCAGTGTTTTACATCGCCACATCTAATTTTTGCATCCCTGCATTTCTTGGCATCTTTCAGCTCACCTTTGTTCTGCACGATCGCGATGCCATGCATAGTGCAATGGTATTGACGGTAAACAATTATATCAGTATTATCGGAATCGTTTTTTGTACCCTAGTGAGTCCTTCTCCCCGTCTAACCATATTGTTATTCTAATTATCGGTCGTAGTGGTGTGCCAGCGACGTGTGGAAGGACACACATAACCACGGCTCTTCGTTTGGACCCAACTACCCCGAAGTAGCCTTCCGTCAGTCGGTCATAACCTTGTCGGGTATTGCGCCAAATATAAACCTGAGTCCGATGGGTCCACGGTTTTCCTCCAATTCCGCTTATCTCGGTAGCCAGCCCGTCCCGCACGGACACCGGTTTTCGAGACCTTTGCATTACGACGATCGTAAGGACGTGGACGTAGAGTCTGGTGTTTCCCTCGCTCGCGATTTCGCTTCCAATGCGAATGGTGAAGCGCCCGACCCGTACTTCCAGACCCTCACAACACACCACATCACAGGCGACGTCGATCCAGACCAATCTGCGGACAGTCACAGTCCAACCACCCCGCACGATGTCCGTGGGCTTCTTGGCAGCAAGAAGGAGAAGGCTGAATCGAGGTGGGACCCAGCGATGGTACCACCCCGTGGAACTCGTTCATTAGGGCCGGGATCCCATCTTGACTTGGCTTCCTCAGTGTCCGGATCGGACATTGGCCTTGAAATCGACTTTGCGACAGACACCCCTCCACCTTTGCCTCGACGGTATGAGCGGGCTTCGCTCTCGCTTTCCGACTCGTCGGACTACCATGGTCGAGAAATTTTCCGACATCGAGACATTGGTGATATCAGTGTCCCGCCCGTTTCTGCAGAGGATGAGAGCCGTCAAGCCCCAGATATAGGGAGTAATCAATGACCCAGACACTCCGCAAAACCGAAAGACATCCTACGCTTTTGTAGACGATGACTGTCCCGTTCGCGTGCGAACCGACCCTCCTTTTGGCTTGGTCGGACGCGAGGCCCTGGGGGGATGGTACCCCGGGCTGGGATCGTCGCTCACGTGGTGAGCCATACCATGGACCTCAAGCCATAGGTTTCTATTTTCACAGTTGTGGTGCTTACCACACGCAGCGAGGCAACCGCCCACGCATCGCACCTTTTTGTGGCCTCCTTCACACAAGTCAGCCCTCCTGATCGACTTGCGGTCAATTATGTGCTAAATTATTACCAGTCGTTCATTTTTCTTCTTTGTGTTTACTTGAGTCGCGCGCTGTTGTTGGGTTCTTTGCCTGCTCGTTTCTTA
>WHVA01000757.1:0-40609 GCA_015179125.1 Gautieria morchelliformis
CCGTTCAACTTTTCCTTACCACTCTGGCCTATTGGTGAGTACCCCTAACAAGTTAAGCGAAGAGAGAGAGAGAGAGAGAGAGAGAGAGAGAGAATCAATTAATGTGCTTGAAGCGCTGGGCGCTTATGGTGCACTGTAGCTACATGACATGGCAACTGCCCCAACGTAGTTTTAAAAAGGATGTACTTTAAAATAAACAATGCGGAAGGAGGGGGGAGCGATTCGACACGCAGATGCACCTGACCCCATATGGGTGGGAGACATGGTTCTAAACCTGTGCGCTTCTGAAGATGGATTGCATCTCTGGAGCTTTGTCCCTGCGGGATCCCGCTACTGGTCCCCAGTAGCGTCAAACAATCCCCTCTCCAGTGCATTGGCCTGCGTGCATCACTACGGGCGTAGGATCCAACAAGAAAGGTGACAGAAAGACTGGGTGTATAAAATTCGGGAGGTGCAAGAGGCCAATCCTCATGAAAATAGCCCCACAAGGAGGCGGACTAGGACGTAGGGGTGTCAGTCCGCAAAAAGTATAGGTAGGTAGAGGAAGCTTTGCGTGGTGCTATGTCTGTGTATCTTTCGAAGTGTTTGGTGTCCTGAATGTACTGCAAGGCTTTGGCGACAGTCTTCGGGTCTCCGAGCAGGCGTGGGATGGAGTGGCTGGCCTTGCCTGCTCCGTGCCTAAGGCGCTCGCGTTGAGCTGTATAACGTCTGCAGGTCTTGAGATAGTGGGCAACTGTCTCCGGCTGCCTGCATCGCCTGCACAGGGCAGAGCCCACCGCTTTGATCCTCTTGAGAAAGTGGTTGAGGGAGACGTGCCCTGTGCGTAATTGCACTATAATGCTGGATGCGCGGCGCGGTAGTGAACGGAGCTTCTTGTACACCCTCCTGTTTGGCATCTTGGAGTCAACTCTGGACATTTTTTGAAAGCTGGAGATGAGGCCCACGCCTTGCGCCAGCGGCGGAGTAGCATGCCCTTGCGACGCACTTGAGTGCCGTTATGCTGGTTGGAAGGCGTTTGCTTAGCAGGTGCAGGAGGTCAGCAGTTCGGAGGTATCGCCTTCTGCGGCCCTCTTTGCATGCGCATCAGCAAGCTCGTTACCTTCAATACCTGTGTGACCCGGAACCCATTCTAGATGGATTCGCAGGCGGGGCCGTCTACGCTTAAGCTTGCGGAATGGCCGCGTGGATTTCATCCAGGAGGTACTGGGCCGGCTAAGGGCGGTTGTTCTGGAGAGCCTGAATCGCAGCTTGATTATCCAGGGTAATCAGCGCGGTTCTGACAGGGGGTGCCTCTCCAGGAGCGCTATTCCCAGCAGGACGCCTACTAGTTCACCCTCGAAGACAGTGTGCTTCGAGTCTTTACCAAGCCTGAAGCGTAGGGCTTCACCTGTACTTGGGACGATCGCAGCTGCTCCAACATTACCTTTGAAACCCGAGCCATCTGAGTATACGCTGATGTCATCTAGCCTGGTCCTGAGCCTGCTCGCAGCGTCCGGTTTGCTGCCGGCAATGTAGGCAGTGAAGGAGGGGCGCCAGCTGGGGTGGTGTCAGCTGTGATGGATGGTCTCAATGGTGCGAGGTTTGATCTTGTAGCGCCAGAGGAGGTTGTGGATTGGGGAGGGATGGGTGTGCGGCCGCCTTTTCGCCCCGCTCTGGACCGCTCTGAAAAGGGATGAGTGTCCGGGAGGGTGGCAAGGCGAAGGGCCTCGCGATGACAGGTGTCATCAAGGTGAAGCTGAACCGGAGGGATCATGGCATGAAGTTCCATGACGTCGGTGGCTGTTGACCTGTATGCTCCAGTGATTAGTATACAACCTAGACGCTGTACCTTTTCCAGGATCTTCAGGTGTCCAACCGACCCCGTTTGACGCCCCGTGCTGGCAGCTTGGTGTGGGGGGGCGAACCACACTGGGAGCGCGTACTCAAGCTTGGGCAGCACCATGGAGGTGTAGAGCTGGCAGACGTGACGTTCAGGAAGGCTGAAGGATGGCCTGGTGAGACTCTTCACAGCCAGAAGGAGGCTTTCAGCCTTCTGCACCGCTTGTTGCACGTGCAGGTGCCATCTGAGTTCTTGGTCGATTAGGACCCCTAGCAGGCGCGCCTCAGGCACACACGCGATAACATGCTGGGTTTGTCTGTGGACAAAGTCAGCACGTCATATGTCCTTGCACCTTGTGAGCCTTAGACACTGAAATTTGGAGAGGTCAGCATGGGAGTTGTGGGCTGCCGACCAGTCTGTCTGCTTATCGAGCATGTCGTTGAGAATTTCATCGCACTCTTCAAAAGAGCTACCGGTCGCCATGAAGAAATTGTCGTCCACATAAGCGCCGCCGTCCTCGTTTGCACCCCGTGGAATGGCCATGAGGCCATAGCTGTAAATAAGATAAAGGATCATCGAGGCAGTTTCGCCTTGCCCGATTCCGTTGTCAATATCAATGGGCATTGAGGAAAAATCGTCAAAACTCAGCGTGGTTTTTCTGTTCCTGAGCATGGCTTCAAAGAAGACTACAACCTCGTTCGGATACCCAAGCCTGGACATGTTCTTGAGAAGGCGGTCAGTCACCGCATTGGGGAAGGCATTTGCAATGTCGAGGAAGATAATGGTGACGACCTTGCGACTGCGCCAGGCTGACTTGACATGGTGAGTGAGATGGAGGAGCGAGTCCACCGTAGTCTTTCCCGGCAGTCCTCTGAAATGACGCGAGGGGAGGAGATTGTGGCAGACCGTAAGGTACACCGTTATGTCAGTCATTACCCCAGAGATTATCTTACCCATCGTGTTGTACAGCGATAGGCCTGTATGCCTTAGCGATGGTGTAGTCTGAACGGCCTGGCTTGCGTAGAACTATGGTTTTCCATGTGCGCCAGCGCGCTGGGAAGTAGCCTAGCTGGAGGACAGCCCGCAGGCATGCGTGGAGCAGTGGCGTCAGCGTACTTGCACATTCTTTCAAGACTACATTGGGGATGCCGTCCTCGCCGGGACCCTTGAACGGTTTGGATCTGTCGATACGATGTCGGACCTGATGTGGCGCAGGCACGATGAATTTGAGTGGGCGGGGGCAGGGGGTTGTGTCCTCTGGGAGCTGCGGGAGGTCGTGAGGGCGTGGTGGAAAGAAGAGCTCTATAAACAAAGTGGCCTTGTCAGCGTCCGTGTGTGACTCAGATACAGTTTGACCATCTGCCCCTTTGCGGCTCAGGGTGGGTATGCGGGTTCGCGCGCCGTCAGAGACGGGGTTTTTGGCATATCTGCCCGCAATCCAGACGTCTTTTTCGCTAGCTTCCTCTATCCATCCCTTCCAGTGATCCGCCTTGGCTTTACGGAGCGCAGCGATGTACTTGTTGCGTGCTTCGTTCGAGGCCCGCTTTGCATCTCCCCATCCTCCTGTGAAGCGTGCCCGGAACTCCTCTCTACTCCTGAGAGCATACTCGTGTCGGAGCTGCATGAGGCTACGATTCCACCAGCGTTTAGTGAAGGGGGAGACGCACTCTCAGGACGTGCTCTTCTATGGCGGTTTGTATCGCAGAGGTGAGTTTTGCCATGTATTCATCTAGCTGATCTGGAGTGGAGGGAGCATTGTTGGGATGAAGGCCGCACTGAGCGAGCTCTATGTGTAGGATCTCGTTGAACCTTTTCCAGTCGACACTGCGGAAGTTGCGGCAGGGTTGTGAGTGCCGTCTATTGACTTCAAGGTTCAGGATTGTGTGGAGAGGCAGGTGGTCCGCTGATGGGATGCGGTCATCGGGAGAGGTGTCGCAGGAAAGGATTCTTTGGGAGAGGCTGGGATCCCCAAAGACGAGGTCCATCGTGGTCCAGGTAGGGTGGCTGTCGGACTGGAAGGTGGGGGTGCCGGGTGGCAGCATGAGCTCCATATGCTGTTCGGCAAGCAGCTGCATAAACAGCTCCATGTTGCTGAGGTGGCATCTGCGCGGCTGGTTGGGGCCAGTCCAGAGCGCGTTGTGCTTGTTGAAATCACCGGCCCAGATGATGGAGGAGCTGGGAGGAGTCGGATTCGAGGCGAGCCATCGCTGCAGGTGTGTGAGGGTCGTGTCGGAGTCCGGGGGGTTGTAGACATTGTATATGTCGAGGTGGATGCCGTTGTGAGTAATGGTGAGTGCCGTTATCACGTGTGACTTGATTCGAATCTGCCTGAAAGAGTCCGGTGTCAGCTTGGCAGAAATAAGTAGAATAGATCGGGGTAGGGTGTTATCATCGTCATCTTGTACGGGGTACATGATGTACCAGTGAGGGGTGGCTGATGAAAGTCGAGTCCTTGGGTATATGTACGGTTCTTGAATCAGGATGAGGTCCCAATCCATAGGGTTTGTTGTGTTGATAAGGCTCAGAGTGATGTCTTTTGAATGTTTGCAGTTTTGCTGCTTGAGGCGAAGGTTCTGGTGCGGCACGCGCTCAGGCATGTGGACCGGAAGGGGAGGTGGGTGGGATATAGTTGAATTGAGGCTGGGAGAGGTCGAGGCGTGGGGAGGGGGAGTGAGGTTGGGCGACCGAGCGGCGTCCTGGGATATAGTCTATGTCTGCAAAGGCAAAAGGTGTGTAAGCTTCGTATCTTCCAGTCACGTACTCATCCTTCATCGTTTGTGCTTCGATGGCGGCTTTTGCGGCCGGGCAAGTACGTGTCCAACTGGGGTGGTCGCCCTGGCAGTTGGTGCATTTGGGTTTCTCCACTTCGCATCTCTGCGCTGTGGGGCAGGGGTGATCATGCGCGCATGAGTGGTCGTTGGTAGGGTGGGGCCCGGCGCATCGGCCACATCGTGCCTCCCCGGTAGACCCCGTCGCCCGGTGGCCCCAGCCTTGGCACCGGAAACATTGTGGGGGTCTCGGAATATATAAGCTGACGCTGCATAGGATACCTTCGAAGATTAAGCCATTTTCGATGGCTGCGTTGGCAGCAGCTTTAGTCCTGTAACTGATCATTAGTGGGCCTCGATTGGTCCTGTCGGGGGATTCTGCGCTGCTGAGCCACGCTAAGTTGGCAACTTGATGCCCGTCAGGCGTGTTGTCCAGATTACCGTCTTCGAGGCAGTCGATGGCTTCTCTGAGGTCCTCTTGCTCAGACCAAAAGCTGGTAGGGACGCTGTGTGCTAACACGGCATACAAGCGCTGGGGGGTGGTAGCTGCAGGGTCAATTTCTTTGACCCATCTGTCTGCATGCGCCCGGGCCTTGTTGGTCTCATTGGCAGTTTTGAAAGTAAGCGTAATGTTGCCGGCCGTGGACTTGGTTATGCCGCGCAGTGAGAGCGGGGTTGGCGCCGCCGCCTCCGGATGTCTTTCAAAGTAGTTAGTAATTATACCACTGCAATACCTTGTAGCGACAGCCGGCTCCCACTTGAGAATGTGGGAGTCTTTGGCAACATGCTTCATGGACAGGAAAATTTGCTTTTGCTGAAGATCGGCTATCATTTTCTGCTTCTGCAGAGTCGCTTGACTTGAGGCGTCCCCGAGGCCGCGTTTGGCAGCAGCGGCGTAGGAGGTCGCACTCGAGGTCGGGGGGGGGGGCTGCCCGTGGCCGGTAGCTACTGCCTCCTTGATGTCAGAGACCACCTTTTGCAAGTCGTTGTTTGTAGCCAGTCTGTTCGCTCCATATAGGAGGGAGGCCTCCCTCAGCAATTTGGTGATTGCGATAAGCTGGGTGGCGCCTTCTTTGCCCAGGTTCCATGAAGTTCCACGCTTGAAGTCGCCGAAGGACTCGAGGGCAGTGGCGAGAGCTGAAATGTCTATGCGTCTTGGCCGCAACAAGAAATATGCGACTGAATGATGTCCTGAGTTGTGCGTCACTAATACCTATGCCTCCCCTGGCATGAAGCTGCCGAGCGTGGGAGGTGAGTTCGGGGGACTGGTTTGGAAACTAAGTAAAGGGTCCCGGGAAGCGCACGAAGTAGCGTACCTGCCTAACCTTCGATAGCTGGAACTTGAGTTCTTCCGTGCGGTCCTGCGTCGCGCTGACACTTCTTTCCAAGGTCTCTCCACTTGATCATCAGCCTCTACATGCCCTATAAGAGCGCTGAGCTCGCGATCGCGACTCCTCAGATGTGCTCGCCATTCGCCTGCCATACGCCTGGCGAAATCCAGTTCACAGTCCTACCAAAAAATAGCAGTAATCCCTTGTGTACGAGACATCTCATGACGCTCTATCTCATCGAGATGTGCAACAGTCGTTCTAGCTTTGTCTTCCGCGTGCTGCAAGCGAACAGCAAGGTTCTCTGCCCTATTCCTTTCTTGTTCTAGTTCATCCTGATTCTCTGGGAATTCTAGGGTATGTATTGGTGAAACTCTGCCCACGATTTTGGTCTGCGTTACTATGCACTGGTCTGGAGGGCTTCAAGCTTGGCCAATTGTGTCACCAGAGAAGCCTTCTCATTGACAAGAAGCGAGATGGTCTGCTGTTCATTGGAAAGTAGAGTCTGCCTTTCAACAGAGGTTGTCTCTGTATTTCCATTTCCATTACTATTTAGAGACATAGGCCTTGGCTCCAAGGCTCTCATCTGACTCATCCAACTCCTCCGTCTTTTTCTTTTTCTTCGGTCAAGAGGACCTGGGTTTTGACTTAGCTGAATTCCTTTCAAGAGCATGTTTAGCCGCGAGAATCCAAGCCTTTGCAGTCACTGAATCCATGACAACCGGCTCAGGCGAAAGGTGATGTGACCAGTGCCAGTGAGACCAGCACTCTGGAAGGGCATAAACTAAAAGCTCTCATTAAGGAAATCTAGTTTGGTGAGATGTGTGCCCCTGCTGCCTGTACATAACCAGTTTGGTTGTTTTGAAGTAGAGAATAAGAAACCCCCACTCCCCTCACTTCATGCTGACCCACCAGATAAAGTTGTCATGCATTGTTTATTTTGGCATAATCTGTCTGCGATAGACCCACTGTCCTTTATCATACTCATCAACTCATCGAGTTCACTTCAGGGTCCTAGAGGGACACCAAGCCCTGCCACCATGTCTGTTCACCATTTGACCACATTCACCAAGCTCCATCACCATTCATGTCAGTCACTAGCAGCTATGACCATTCTCCCCTGACCAATACCCATGTCAATCAAACCTCACGGGTGCCTGTATAAAGGGGGAGTATTCACACCACACCCTGCCCATCTTTTATGCAGGGTTGAGTCCTTGGGCTGTGATACCTCCATTTGCTACATTCACTGTTCAATGTGTTCACCAAGCACCTTCACCATTGTGCATCATTCACCATCACTCTCACCACCAGCTTACACCAGATACCTCCGATCAATGCTGTAACACTATCCCCTCCATCCATTTCCCCTGGGCCCACACTGGTGCTTGTATAGTCAGGAAGTATTCGTAGCATGCTCCACCTGCCCTTCATGCAGGGTTGAGTCCTTGGGCCAAGAGGTAGTATGGGTTAGGATGTATGAAGGTCCCAAGCCATGTTATCTCTTTTCACTCTTTGCTAGTCCACTGTCAGGGGACAACCTCTTTTCCAGTTCCAACACCATCCCAACCTGTTCCAACACCAACCCAAGTTCCACTTCTATTTCCAACTCCTGTTATTACCAAGGTTTTCCCTAGGGAGGGACATAAAGCAAACAGTGAGTCTTTAGGTTTTATTTAGAGGTTTACCTGCCAGAGTCCTATGATTTTGCTTGGATTTTCATGGCAGGCCAAATCATAGGGGAATTCACAGGTTGTTGTGGTTTTTCCTGCCTAAAATTTATAATATAAATCAACCACTTTTTCCAGTTATGCCCAGGGTTTTTCGAATGGGAAAACTTTGCCATGCCCCGAGGGCCGGTAACTTGGACGCGCAACCCCACGACAGAGCCAAAAAGAAGGACCTATGATCGCCGTATGTCCTTAGCGCGGTTAAAGCCGGAGCGCGCGCGCGCGCGTGACCGTGCCCGTCGCCCGGCGCACCAGGGCGTGTGCCGAGTTTGGAACCCCGTTGTAAATCTGGCGAAGTAAGGACTGGTATTTGTTGGCTGTGATGACTGCGACGATGATCGGTTTCCACTTATAGCCCAGGTCCAAGTGGATGTCTCCAATACCGCCTGTGTGACACTGTCTGCGAAGGGCTTGTCTCACCCGCGTGACTGTCACAGCTTCAAGTTCTTCTTGATAGGCCCAATACAAGGGCAGTGCCACAACATGAGGTAGCAGCGCTGGACTGTCGAATTTCCACCATAACCACCCCTCGACGCAATGGCTGAAGCTCTGGCAGGTCAGGCAGTAGCAGGCAAGTCGGCTGTATTTATCGTCCTTCTAACTGCGATGCTCATCAACCCACTCAGCGAGTGTCATTGCCGTCATCCGGACCACCGAAGATGTTATCACCAAATGCTCCGCGTGTCAAGTTTCAGGCAAGAATGCATCCAAGCATGTGATCAGACTCAGCGACCAGGTCTCCGGACTACGGAGGGTACTTCTTGACCTCAACGAGCTTATTGTGGCTGGGGAAGCCAAAACCTTCTCGCGATTGCCGACTTTGACGACCACGCTCCATATATCCCATGACGATCGAACTCCAGGCGGGCCTCTCGAGGTGACAAAGAGCGAGGATGAGGCACGACCCGGCTATGGGCTCACTGAATCCATGGCAAGTGAGCGTACGGGTCTTTTAAAACGCCTATTGAAGAACTTCAAGCGCAAAGGAGGCAAGAACACCCAACGTGAACACACAGATGGCATACCTTCCCCCATTGCGACAACGGATGATTCCCTAACAGCCGAAGGCAGAAACACAGCAGGGAACGCCTCGGAAATCAAATATGATCAGATGAACTTACCTCGTGTTCTTATGGATTGTCACGCCGAGCTGCAGTGCCTTTCGAAGAAGTTAGAAACGAAGAATGTACGCGCATCTCGCAAGGAAGTGCTGGTCTATGCATTCAAGCGAGGCAAGGTTAATAAGACTCTCGACAACCTGCAAAAGTTCCAGCAGCAGCTCGTTGTGACCTTGTCTATTGATCAAGCGTACGTTCTGAACTGGCTGTCCTCGACTGCCCATGACCCCTTATCTTGCGGACAGACGTTTGGCGCTCGAGGCACGTGACAACCAGCATCGTCTGGATATCTACAAGTGGTTGGCCGCTCCGGATTACGAGTCGAAGCATTGGAATGCGGTTGGGGAGCGGGAGGAACACACTGGTTTGTGGTTTATGCAAGGAGAAAGCTTCCATGAATGGAAAAGCCAGCCCAAGTCGTTTTTATGGCTTCACGGCCAAGGTATGTTCTCTACTTATTTTATGATCGCCGCTGATGAGCACACAGCTGGCGCCGGAAAGACTATCTTATGGTAAGCAATTCAATTTCTTCAGAAATCTAGGTACCATGCTAACGAACTCGTTCATCAAGCTCTACCATCATAAGAGAGATCTCTCATCAATGCATATCAGACCCCTCACTCGCAGTCGCATTCTTTTATTTCGATTTCCGCAGCAAGGATATAGAACCAACCAGCCTCCTGCGTGCTCTGATCAAACAGCTGTGCTTGAAAAGCACCGAGACACCTGCCACGGCCCCTACCACGACCTTTAACTACCTGGCCCAACTATTTTCTGACAAAAAGAATGGTCTAGAATCGCCATCTCTGGAGGAGCTAAAGTCAGCGCTCAAGTCCATCATTGGCACTTCCGAGAAGCACGTGTACATTTTCTTCGATGCTCTCGATGAATGTCCAGACCGACATCAATTTCTGAAACTGATCAAAGAAATCCACGGATGGAACTTTGACACTTTACACCTTCTAGCAACGAGTCGATACGAGCCAGACATCGAGAAGACACTGCGGGACTTGGTTTCACATCAGGTATCTATGGACGAAGGTCTCGTCTACAGCGACATCCAAGTCTATGTGTCCAGAGCACTTAAGGATGATAATAGCAAGCTCAGTAAATACTCGGCAGAGAAGAAGGAAAATATCAAAACTACGTTGAGTGACGGTGCGCATGGAGTGTATGTAGTCTTTTCACCTTTCCAAAGATCGTTGCCAACTGGACTGCCAGGTTTCGATGGGTTGTTTGTCAGCTGGATGCCCTACGAAAGTGCCGATCTCCACACGAGCTCAAGGAGGCACTCACGAATCTACCAAAGACCCTATACGAGACCTACGATAGGATTCTCCTGGACATCGATGAGGGCAATAGAGACGATGCTCGGAAACTGTTGCAATGGCTCGCTTTCTCACTCCGCAAGGTCTCACTCCGCGAGGCTGTGGAGGTGCTTGCCACGGATCCTGATGGCAAAAAAGGACGCCAATTTGACCCAGATCGGCGCTTCGACGATCCACGCGACATCCTGACTCTGTGTTCCAACCTGGTCACAGTCACAGACATAGACAAAACATTCTCTTACCCAGAATATCTCA
This sequence comes from Gautieria morchelliformis, assembly GCA_015179125.1. Taxonomy (NCBI): domain Eukaryota; kingdom Fungi; phylum Basidiomycota; class Agaricomycetes; order Gomphales; family Gomphaceae; genus Gautieria; species Gautieria morchelliformis. The sequence goes on from WHVA01000757.1 coordinate 10,347, forward strand.
AGGGCGACCAGGGAAAGTTCACAGAACTCACTCTAGCCCATTTCTCCGTCCGTGAATATTTGGTCTCGGAATCCCTCCGTACCCACAGGAAGTTGTCGTTCTATCACTGCGACACGAAACTGGCTAATACGTTCATTGCCAAGACATGTCTGACCTACTTACTGCAATTCAACAAGTATAGCATAGGCCGGGATCGGGTATCATATCCATTATGTTCATATGCGGCTGAATACTGGATTCGCCATACTCAACCAGATAACGATGATGACCCGACTTTGCACCAGCTGATCATGTGTCTTCTACACCCTGAGAGTACAGCGTACTCGATCTGGCTAGGGCTTTGTTACCCACATCGGTATTGGAGGAAATGCGCTCCTCTCTATTACATGTCAGAGGCTGGGCTAGCAATGGTATCCCGGGATCTTCTAGAGAAGGGAGCGGCCGTCAATGCGCAAGGCGGCCTGTATGGCAATGCGCTCCAGGCGGCATCGTCAAGGGGTCGTCATGCCATTGTTCAGCTGCTCCTGGAGAAGGGAGCAGATGTCAATGTGCAAGGTGGCCTGTATGGCAATGCACTCCAGGCAGCATCATCAGAGGGTCATCATCCCATAGTTAAGCTGCTTCTGGAGAGGGGGGCAGATGTCAATGCACAAGGTGGCACAAATGGCAATGCACTTCATGGAGCATTGTTGAGGGGTCACCATCCAACTGCTGAGCTGCTCCTGGAGAAGGGAGCGAACGTCAATGCCCAAGGTGGGCACTATGGCAATGCACTCCAGGCGGCATCATCAGAGGGTCACCATCCCATTGTTCAGCTGCTCCTGGGCAAGGGAGCAGATATCAATGTGCAAGGTGGCAAGTATGGCAATGCACTTCAGGCAGCATCATCAGAGGGTCATCAACCCATTGTTCAGCTGCTCCTGGGCAAGGGAGCAGATGTCAATGTGCAAGGTGGCAAGTATGGCAATGCGCTACAGGCGGCATCGACGAAGTGTCATCATCCCATTGTTCAGCTGCTCCTGGAGAAGGGAGCAAATGTCAATGCAGAAGGGGGCTGGTATGGGAATGTGCTCCATGGAGCATCGTTGAGGGGTCATTATCCAACTGTTGAGCTGCTCCTGGAGAAGGGAGCAGACGTCAATGTGCCAGGCGGTGAGTATGGCAATGCGCTCCAGGCGGCATCGTCAGGGGGTCATCATCCCATTGCCCAGCTGCTCTTGGGCAAGGGAGCAGACATCAATGCACAGGGCGGTGAGTATGGCAATGCGCTCCAGGTGGCTTCATTAAGGGGACATCATGCCATTGTTCAGCTGCTCCTAGAGAAGGGGGCAGATGTCAATGCGCAAGGTGGCCAATATGGCAATGCGCTCCAGGCAGCTTCATCAGGGGGTCATCATGCTATTGTTCAACTGCTCCTGGACAAGGGAGTAGATGTCAATGTGCAAGGTGGGGAGTATGGCAATGCACTCCAGGTGGCATCATCAGAGTGTAATTATGCTGTGATTCAGCTGCTCCTGGCAAAGGGAGCAGATGTCAATGTGCAAGGTGGCAGGTATGGCAATGCACTCCAGGCGGCATCCTCAAGGGGTCATTATCCCATTGTTCGGCTCCTCCTGGCAAAGGGCGCATATGTCAATGCGCGAGGCGGCCACCATGGCAATGCACTCCAAGCGGCCTCGTCAAATGGTGACTATGCCATGGTTCAGCTGCTCCTGGAAAATGGTGCAGACATCAATGCGCAAGGTGGGCACTATGGCAATGCGCTCCAGGCAGCGGTGTCTGAGGATCATCAAGGAATTGTTCAACTGCTGATAAGCAATGGCGCACGAATTCCAGTGGACCCAAGAAGCGACTCAAGGAGAGCTCTCGCAATGGATAAGGCATGCCGGTGCCTGGCGAGGCTCCGAAAGCAAACAGTTGATTGAACTAGACCTATTGAGGGAGAAGGATGATGTAGAGATGTTGTCAGTGAAAGTGGTTAATCGGGGCTGGCTGGGGATGAGGGCATGTACCAGTTTGCAAATGTAAACTTTGAAATCGGAGGACCACTGCTGCATTCCTTGGATGATACTATCAGGGACACCATCTAAGGCCTGTTGTGATAAAATAATTATGCAATTTATCTTTCCCATATATCCATGAAAAGCTAATACCCAAGGAAACATACCTACCATGACACAAACCCCCATGGCACATATATCCAGCATCATCTTGCTGCATAGATGTGATAGCATGTGCCACCAGAAGCTACTGGCTGCAGTAACACAGTTAGTCAGTTTGAGCTGATAGCTTAGGACAAAGCTTCTGTCCTCTGACAAGTGCACTCACCAATCCGTATACCTCCCACTAGCGGGTCATGAGCTCCATTAGTGGCCTCTGTTTGGGTAGCTAAAGGCATGCACCGTTCATGTGCACTGGGCATTAGGGCCTATCACAGTAGAGGTTTTGATGGGATTTGAGAAGGGGTTTCATGCCCAAAACCAACCCAAATTCGCAAAGCGCCTCTGGAGGCAATTTGGAAAAGTTGTGTTGATTTGGATTGGATTTCGGCTGGCACACCTAGTGGAGCTCCAAAGGCTGTCACCATCTGCTATGCCTTCTGACCTACCACATCATCACCTTCTGAGATATGAGTCCCAGGAAGTGCAAAATTGCTGAACCTGTCACAACAGCTATGGTAGACATAACTCACAAGTGATGTTCCTGGCTTTGATAAAGGTGGGGGCACAATGGGAGGGTTGAGTTCAAGAGTTGGTTCACAAGTGAGCAAGGTGAAGCACAAGGAAGACATACAATAATTGAACTGAGGAACATACATGCTGAACAAGTCCTTTTTATAGAGTGTACATGTATACTACTGGCAAATGAGAAAGAGGCCAGGGGGTTTGGAATATTACAAAGGATGCACAGTTACTTTACAAACAAAGGCTCTCGGAGACATACTGTATAGAGTGAAAACTTCAGCGAAGCTAATTCTAACAAGAAAGAGGGGTGTCCAAAAGATTAATAGAGATTAGCCTTGGCAGCTCCTACTGTCCTGTCCTGTGGCAGTACCATTCCCATTAGTCCCAACCTGCCTGGAGGCTGCAACTGACACTATAGGAATGTGTCCTGAGCATGTGGGTCTTTCATGGAGTGGGAGTTTAACAGGTGATGGGTTCTATGATGGACAATGGCTCCACGGACTGAGGTTCTGATGGGAATGATGGTATCAGCGAATGCAAAGGGAGTGCTGTGAAGGATACTTTGGTGAAGGGTTCGAAGGTTTGACGGCGGGGATGTTCTTTTGCTGGATGTTGATGGCTGATTTGTAGAATAAACCAATCATGACAATGAGGTTGATGTAGCAGAATGAGAACTCCAAAGCTTTCTCTTTTGGAGTGGTTTAGAGTAATCAGCAATAATAGACTCCTGACAATGATTTGGAATATTCTATTGATAACTAAGTACTACAGCAGTCAAACAAGCATGTATGCTCTTCTGGGGTGAAACAGTATTTTCTGGATGATTTTATCATACATTATTTAGTAGTTATTTATACTATAATGTTCATAACTACTGGGATTTGAGATATCAAGTAGATGAGGTTGAAAGTCTGTGTACAGACAAGGGGGTGACTGTATGCAGTCATGAACAACAAAAGAGATGAGGATATTCGTACAGGTGATAGCTATTGGAATAGTGACCTGTACTTACCATACAAAGCTCCTGTCTACATGAGGGTAGGAAAGTAATCAGTGGAGCATGTCATGGAGTAGAATAGAAAAGAAAACTCTTGTTCCTCTTGTGCAGTATATATGCTGTACTTGGTGAGAAATTCTGTCAGGGGAACTCCCTCCCAAGGATATTTCCAGTCCTGACTTCAGTTCCAGCAAGAGGTCCGGATCCAACCCAAGCACATCCCAAAGGCCAGGCCAAGTTCCTAAACCTTCAGCTTCAGGAATTATCTTGGAATGGTGCTGAGGTCATGGGTCAACATGTGCATGTTAGGTGAGTGCCACAGAGGCATGAACTTGTGTCAGGAGTGGAGTGGGTGTGCCTGACTTCAATCAGGGTTGCAAGGTATATGGGTAGTGTGCTGGCAGTGGAGGTCCTCAGCTTTTCCTCTTTGGATCCTCCCCTGCCAGACTGCATGAGCCCATGTCTAGGGAAAGTTGCCTCACAGCAGGAAAGCTCTTCCCCAAGGAGCAGTGATTGGGTGAAGCTGGCGACACCCTCAGATTTCACCAGTGACCAAGAACGGGGCTGAGCCCTCCTGAACACCCTGACCCTATATTTCATGATCAGTGGAGATGCATTCCCCTCACCAAGCCGCATGTTTCACGAACCAAGTCCTGAATGCCAAAGCAAAAACCAAAGCTCCACACTTTCAAACTTGAGTGGAATTCCAGAAGGAGTTCATGGATCAGTTCTGCCTGAGGAACGAGCAGCTCACCACCTTCACAAAGCTTGAAGGGATCAGCTGGTACCAAGGTAAGGACCTGATTGACGAGTATATCAATCAGTTCCAGGAACTGATAGCCCCAGCAGAATATGACAATGATAAAATAAAGATCATCAAATGGGGCATGAGCGTGTCTGTGACGCATGGTTCGGCATGCAAGAGCATGCCTTTTTCAGGGGCGGGGACATGGCTGGGTGCGTGATAACACTGAGCCCCCAGACAGTGGGAGTTTTCAAAGATGATGCTAATCTCTGTACATAAGTTGAATATCAGTTTTCTGAGTTAATTCTCAATTCTCAAGAGATTTCATCATGCCAGTCTGACCAACCTTTCCCAGTCAGAACCATTCAACCAACCAATGTCAACAGGTGGGTACTGGTTCACTGATCATTAACTGCTTGGGTCAAATATTGTGACCAGTGAACTAACTGATTTTGACCAGTTCTAACAGATGACCAACACTACAAGCCTTCCCTAGCCATGAGTGTTCCTGTACAGAAGGTGATCTCAGAACCTTGTATCACAAGGGCAAACAGAACTCAACCAAAGTGTGGTTATTCTGGGTGCTACATAGTCACAGTGTAAGGTAAAAACAAGATGGGGAACCACTGGCCAGTTCTCACACAAGAACTATACAGTGGGTCCTCATGGACCCACTAGTATTACTAAGCTACCAGTAGTGTGCATTGCCTTAAGGGCAATGCAGGTAAATATAGGCATTTACACCCTCCTGGGTAGTCATATATCCCCACCCTGATGTTTCAGACTCCAATGGACCCCTCACTGCCCACAGGTGTTTGCTGCTGCCTGAAACCCTTTGGATGTTTAAGTATAGACTTTACTGGAAGAATGATCTCGGGAATGAAGTATATTCATCAGAAAGAGTAATTTTATCAGTTTAGCATTTCAAGCTATACATGCAAAGTATCCCTTTCAAGATGAAGCAAACTTTCTACTGCACTGAGCAATTGAGTGACCGGTTCCCTTGACAGCTGGTGGAGCCCTTCATCTGTCTCAGTGACTGCCCAATACTCATGCCATCCCAATTGACATATTTCCTCTTGGATCTTCGTCACTAGATGCCACTTCTCTTCCTGGTAATTGATGGGATTGATAGGCTCAAATAGGTTATGGATGGGAACAATGGCTTTATCTATGATGATGTTGTTACATGTTGTGCAAGGAACATATGTTTGCATGGTAAGCTTGACTGTGTGAACCCTGTGCAGCTGCACATTGGAATGCCACCATTCTGGACAGTGATATTATATACAATACCATCCTCCAAGAAGGATTCAACCTGAATCTATATCATTTTGTGATTACAATGAATGATATTAATGACATGGGAATATGCATCTGCTCCTCATTTGGTTCCTTTACTCAAGAATCTGCTTCTTCAAAGCTAAGCTGATCAGCCTCTCACTAGCTCTGGTGTTCTATCCTGCAGAGTACGCAGCCTTTGAACCCCAGCCCAATGTGAATGTGTATGTGCATGTAATCAGGTTCAATGTCTTGAGTTAGGAGACGGATCATGTAATTGACATGCTGCTTGCCCAAGTGTCCAATGTAGTTCATTTTCAAGTTGGAGTGCCAGCTTTCAATGAAGTTATTTGTGTCAATGCCATAGTGAGCATGCTATAGTGGTGTTAATAGACCATAGACTGCCAGACTAATAAAGGAACGTTTACATACCTTATGCCAGGCTTTAGCCCAGCATTCTTTATGGCTTACCCACTTGCGTTCCATGTATACTAGCCATTGACCCTGGTCAGTCCAGTTTACCTGTAACTCTGTCCAACACTCCTGAAACTCATTCAGTGTCTCTGCTTTGAGTAATGCTGGCTGCTGTGGCCAGATGGATGTCTTGCAGCATTTCTGCAAGATCTTCTTGGAATGCATGTGCTTTAAGTGGATCTTCTACCAACCACAGCTTAGTCAAGAATACAAAGTTTCACTAGGGCAACCATACCATATTCTTAATATCAGTATCACATTCTTGCCATAAGTGCCAATAACAATAGAGTATGTGCACCTCTGAAGCCAAGAAGGCAAGGTTAATGGCCAAGGCCTCGGTATCCAGCAGTCAATCATAATAGTATATGGTTTAAAACAGCAGGTTTCACACATCCAAAGCAAGAAATACTTTAATGGAAAGCTGAAAAATTGTGACTGTGCGTGCTTAATAGTCTAGCACAAACAGACTTTACTTACTGTGATTCCAAGTTGGCAAGCATAAATGCCAGTGGAACACCTCTACCGGTCATTTGGTCTCTGCCTACAATAGTGTATAAGAAAATCTTTTCGCCATTTTTCCCTTGGTAAGTGTTATGAGTAGAATCAAGGCAAACCATGTCACTGTAATGAGTTATGAGCTGACATGGCACTGATTAATAGTATAACAAGTCTATGAGAAACTAACAAACCACCAGCAAAGCACAATGATATAGTATACCCTCCACATGCTTCTTCTCCAGGAGTCCAGTCATAAGATGCTGCCCAGCCCTTCTCTCGCAGTTTTTTTAACCATAGATGCACACTTTCATACACATCTTCAGACAGGAATGTGTCATAATTCGCCTTCTACAGCACGGCATTATAGATATCCATTGAACTAATTTTAAGACTAAATGGTATCTCCTTGGCTGCTTCTGTAAGCTATCAAATATTCAGTTAGTGCCTCAGCCCTACTATGACATGCGTGAATAAACTTAGCCAAATCATCACTAGACATTCAAAGCATTGCCTTGATTGCTTTCTGATTGAAACCTTGCTCAACTTTCCAAGCTAACCACTCCCGAACCTCATCCAGGTGTCATGACGCGTTTATTTCCCATACTCAGATGCTCTGTTTTCCCATTTCCCACTCCACCTCCGTGTTCGCTCCGATCACCCTTGCCGTGTTCGGCGACCGATCTTCGCTGTTCGCGCCATTTACCAGAGCCACGCCGTCAAAGCATGATTGACGTCTTTGGACTGACTTGGCAGTCATCGCTGGGCCTGTCACCTCCTCTGATCAACCCTCTTTCGATGGTGTTCCTATGATCGGATTGTCATGACTTGTGTATTTCCTGCTCCTTGTTACCCCCATTTCCCCTTTCGCCACTCCTCCCCCATGGTCGCTCGGCTTCGCCCTCCACCTCGACCACTCCTCCCCTATGTTATCTCCGTTCGCCCTTCCTCGCATTTCAACAGCCATTCACTGCTCGCATCATTCGCCAGCAGGCACACCATCAAAACATGATCGACATCCCTACCCAGCATGATGGCTCATCAGTAGCTCCATCAGCTTCTCGATCCAACCCCTTTTGATGTTCATATGGGCAGGGTGCGTTCACGGGACGTCCTACCTGTAGGTCGTGTGGGATCAACCCAGTAGATGAAGAACCCGTGCAGGGCGGTGTATATGCGGGCCCCAAGACATGATTTTGTACATAGGTGCCTTCACCACCTTTACTCTCCGTCGTTTCATGCTCTCCCTCTTCTCTCACTCTATTGTATGTTTATTTCATCTATGTTGTATCACGACTGCGCACCCCTATCCAACCCTGACTCATGACGGCCTCTTTCCTATTCGCTGATACCTTACAAGCATTCAATATAAGTAGTTTGCATTCGCATGTATATTCCCCAGTTCAATTATCATACGTCATCCATCTTGTGCAAACTTGACCTCGCTGTGATCATTGTCTTGAGCCTTCTCCTGGATATTTCTATCTTCAACCAGAAGAGGACTTAGGCATCACTGGTGAGTTCTCATACTTCATCTTCGTTACCTTAGCCTTCGAACTATTTTCTGTGCTGACGGCGAAGGGATTGTCGCTACTTAGACAACCCTTCCATGACACCTTGTACGTTACATCGTCAAGTGCCACGAGCTATTTCGCTACGACTGTAGATAGGGCGAGCTCCACTCGGGCAAGCCCTCTTATCTTGTGAACATTTATTGGTTCACCTATTCGCCGAACGGCATACTTATTCACACAAGTTATTTGGGCATTCGCTGTGTTCACTAATACACGATATCAATGCCTAAAACCCAATTTTGACACCGGGCTTCTTGATGACCTCATATAAGTTAGTGATGCTGGGTCTAGATGGGATTCCAGAATTTGATGACATCACTACACTCACCTTGCCCCGAATGTGCCCAATAGTATCCAACTTGTATATTACTTGAGCCTGGTGACTGCAAAATATAAATCTTCGCCTTGCAGTCACACTTAAAACTTGCATCTCACTTTGACCATTTCCTTGGACTCAAGTTTTCTTCCCATCAATCATGGTAGTGACCCACATAATCACATTCGTATGTATTCTTCCAGACATATTTGCATTTCCACTTTGCTGCTGGATCTAATGGCCTAAATTTATCTCAATGTGAAAAATTATACAGCGGATGTACTGGACACATAAGGCTGCTTTTTGAGTTGCCAGTTCATCATCCTGCATTGTAAATGAAGCCAGTCCTCCCAGGCATTTATCAATAAAGGAATTCTTGAAGTTTGAGTAAACACTGTATGGCCAGTTTGATTGACTCGTTACTTATTTTCAAAGCAGCGACTGTGAGAACAGTTGGAATTGGCTGGAAAAAAAGTATATTTATTGATATTTGTACACTAGCTAGTTAGCGAAGGCCTGTGGGTGGTGAGGGGTCCATCGGAGTCTGAAGCGTCAGGGTGGGGATATATGACACCCCCACCCTCCCCCTCTATGAACAACTCCAGGGTGATCTGTAGATGTCCCATGTGAGGGCATCCTCCACTGAGTCTGACATGTTGACGTTGTTGGCATAAGTAAGTGGCTAGCTGCGAGGGTCAGCTGGTATAGGCACCTCCATAGAGGCGGGGGTGTCAGGATGTGCTGAGGGTCCCAGCTTGTTGGTGGGGGTATCCACAGGTGGGCCGGTGCCCATCTCCTGGTGGAAGGCCTCATCAGTGATGGGATCAGCCACGGGTGAGGAGCCTTTTGTGGCAGCCAGGTCCCAATCCAGATGCATGCAGGTAGCCTGCGATGCAGCAGCTGTCTTCATGCGATTGTGTCTTGTAGCAGCTTCTGCTGCCCTATTCAGGAAACTGCACTGAACACAAGGCCATGCTGGATGAAGCCTTCAACCTATGCTATGTGTTCACAGGTCAAGCCGCCATTCTTGGCCAGCCATTGGGTGATCTCCTCCAGGGGGATGTCACGGGCAGCCCTACATTGTATTGGGAACAATCCTGTGATTGATGCTCAGAGGGTATCACCTATGGTGAGCTGGCTCTTGCTGGAGGACATGAGACCCATCCACTGTCCGGTCAAGCAGAATAGCCCACGTAACCACAGCCTGAGGGGAGAAAGTGGCTTGCTGTTGTTGGGAGCCATCACCTTCAATTACATCCGGCTCTTCGCAGATGGTGGTGGGGATTCCTTCAGGGTTGTAGTTCTAACCCTTGAAGATCTCGCAGAGGTTGTCAGTGGTGCCATCGCCAATGACAAAACAACCCTTCATAGAGTTGTTGGCTCAGTGCTCATCCCAGGTATACTTAAATGTGATGGTCATGCCATGCGTGCACTGGCCTGGGGATGTTGCCTTCACATTCTTGAGGATGTCCGTGAACTACTTCTCAGTTATGTCACAGAGGTCAAACCACTCCCTGTGTGGCAGTGGCCTCCTTCCCAAGGGCCATGGGGGGCAGGCCTGTCACTGAGAATGGTGGATCTCCATATGGGAGGAGCTCTATAAGGGAAGCCCTTCCTAGACAGCAGAAGTCACACAGTCTGGCAGAGGAGGATCCAAAGAAATGAATAAGAGACTATCTACATGACATACAACTCACCTGGCAGAGGAGGATCCAAAGAGGAAAAGATAAAGTCCTCCACTGCCAGCATGCTACTTATACAATTTGTGCCCCTGATCGAAGTCAGGTAGGCCTGCTCCACTCCTGACATAAGTCTGAACCTCTGTGGCACTTGCCTAACACATACAACTCAACCCACAACCTTGGTGCCACTCTGGGATAGTTGCCAAAGCCAAAGGCTCAGGAACTCAGCTTGGCCCTTGGGTGCTCAGGTCAGATCTGGACCTCAGGTCAGGACCGAAGCCAAGACCAGCAATGGATTTAAGGGCGGGTTCCCCTGACAGGTTGGTTCCCCTTCCGCCCCCGTAACCTCGCACGTGTCCCTGTTTGGAGATGTGCTGGGGATGGTATGGGTTGTGAGCCTTCCAGATCAACTCATCCGAGTGGAAGCCGTTGGGGGATGTCAAAGGCCTATGTAGACGGCTCACTCGGTCCTGTGAAGGATGTACTGGGCGGCCCGGATCAGAGATCTGGGCTGCCAGCCGAGGGGTGACGCGCGACGGCAGGGGCAGGGGCACCGTCGAGCGAGATGACGGGCCTGCCACGGGTTGGGTGGCTGGGTCCGCTCGCGTCGTCTTAGAGGACGCGAGTCTGCGCGTAAGGTCTGGACTTGCTCTTCCAGACCCCTTGAGTTTGCGTGCTCGTCGTCGGGCGGGTTTTCGAGGCTCCTGACCGTGTCTTTGAGAGCAAGACTGACCGCCCTCATAAGGCACCGGGCGATACAGTACAGTGACAGACCTCCAGCGAAATTATACGGAAATTTCATTGGTTCCATGGGCGACGTCATATGAAATACAGTTGCCTAACAAATAAACGAATGCGACTCCATTTACAGTAATCAGCTTGTCAGAAGACTATCCGTCAAAGAAACTACAAAGTTGGGCAAATCGGTGTTGGTCCAGTTTCGTTCTTACTGTGCACCACGAATGAGGTCGGCAGCCTTCTCTCCAATGACATACGCCGCAGCTATGGGAAGAGTTAGTTATATCACTATAGAGATATGACAAAGACTTATCGTACATTGCGTGTGAGCTGCGATGTGAAGGGGAAGGATCGAGAGATCTGCGATGCGCAGGTTCTGGGTGCCATACACCTGGTCATAAAAGCACCATCAGCCGCTTTCAGATCAAAGGCCAGTGGCTATCACCTTCAATTGAGGGTCAACAACCCCTTGCTTTTCCAGTGGAAGCATGGAACAAGACCCGACGGCGTGCCTATACTGAAGCGTTAATTGGGTGTGCAAGAAAATAAGTGGATGATATTCTGCCCACCAAACTGGGCCGTGCGTGTTCTTGATATACTCTAGGATCGACCTGTATCAGCGAATGCGTTCATCTGAGGAGGCACAACCAACCCCTCATCCCCTCATCTGTGGTACATTGCGGCCCGGGGTCCACTTCGCTTGCCACCACAGACTTCCAGGGCTCAACCTTCACCATGGATTTGGCGAACTTCATATGTTGAACCAACATCTCCAAGTCTGCGACCGTTGTGGTTAAGACCACTGTAACACTGTAAATCGACGGGATATGCAACCCACCAAAGTCACATTCAAAGGCATGTGGATTAATTTCGGGGTGCTGCATGGGGTCCTTGCTCACGGCGTGCTATATTCAAAAGATGTCAAGGGAGGATCAAGAGCTGCTGAAATGGAAAATCACAATAGTTCCGCGAGACAAAGGATGGCCGAGAATCAGTACCGTGGATGTATAGAACTTTCCAGGCTGTGGGGCAGCTGAATGTAATACTTCAGGATCCATCTTGTGGACGGAAAGCTGGCCACGCACATGCGGTTGTGAAAAGTGACGGCATCACAGCGATTTCGAGATCAGGCAGGGCATCGTCCCTGAGTGCCGCAAGCTGGAGGTCATACTGATCCGCTAGGCCAGCTGGGAGCTTTCCTGATGCTTTCTGTTCCTCTATGAATTTGGCAGCTTGAGCGATGAGGGAAGGTGCTTCCTTCGGATTTGCCGCCGAAAGCGGGAAATATGAAAACGCCGTGATTCCCTTGCCATGCATACCCTTATGCTCCGCGCTAGACGCGACATGAGTGAGGGGATACAAGGTAATAGGACGGGTTTACTGGAGTTTACGTTGCTGAGCAGCAAATTCCGGATTACGCAACATGTCCAGCGACTCGTGTGAGATGTTATCCTTGAGTTCAAAGGATACACCTATGACAGCTATAAGTCAACATGAAAAGTCCCGTGAAGTCAATGGCAGCACCAGCAAAGTGGTGTTCTTGGACATTTTCACCCACACCAGGAAGGTCAAGCTTCACGTCAATACCAATGCGATCTAACACATCCCTGCGTCCGATACCAGAGAGCTCAAGAAGCTGAGGTGTCTTGATGGCGCCTGTAGCAACAATGACTTCTTTTCGTGCATGTACTACGTATGCATGCGGTGTATCGGAGCCTGATAGGAACTCGACACCCATAGCTGTTAGACTATCCTTTGGGGAATAACAGTCGGCAAACAGCACCCTGGCCACGGTTGCACCAGTGAGAACCTGGCGTTCTTATGTTTGTAAGCTGAGTATGCGTTTAATATCAAGGGCGCACAGTCAGATTAGGACGGTCCACGTTGGGTTGGTAGTACGCAGTCGCGGCGTATGAGCGACTGTATGTCTTGGGATCAAAAGTTGCATTTACAGCCCAGGTTCCTGTGGTCTAAACAGCGCGTCGCGTATATTATGGCAGTCACAATATTAGGAATACTCACGTCCCCTTTGTACGGATCATTAAGGGCCTTGATTCCCATGTTGCGTAGGGTTTGGTGAAATGGCGCGTCGTGTGTATGAAACGAGTCCATGAACGCTGTCTGTATCGGGCCCGCGGACCCTCGACCGTTTTTATCGAAAGTGAAATGATATTTCGACACTTGTTCTTCAGTCGGTTCATTAAAACTATGAATTACTGGATGTCAGCGCTCCCACAGTAGGAGCAAAGTTGGCCTTACGTTTCACTCCTCCGGACATATTTCGAAAAGCTCTCCCACCCCCACCCAGGGTTACCCAGCATTTCTATAGCGTCCATATCCGCTGCAGGGGGTGTGCTTCTTGTGTATTAGGCAGGCATTCGTCTACTGGTGCTTCGAACTCACACCCAGCAAGCGAAGTTTAAGCCCGAGCTACCACCAAGGCCCTTTCCACGGGACCAGTATACGACCTTGTCATTGGCGTGTGGCTGTTTGACCGTTGGAAAGAACCAGTCATAATTCGGATTGCCCAACGTCTTTCCGTATTGAGCAAGCATGAGAATGTTCGGATCATCGAGGTTGGCAGGTCCAGCCTCGAGCACCACGACAGAGACCGAGGGATCCTCGCTCAGTCTGGCCGCGAGGGTTAGACCCGCAGTCTGAATTAAATCAGGCCAACGAATCTGAATCACTAGTGCAAAGACTGAATATTCGAATATGCCTACCCCTGCACCTGCAATGACATAATCAAATGACCTATTTGCAACGTCTGTGACACTGTTGGACATTCTTCACTGTGAAATATAGTGGTAGAGAGCAAACCTCAGACGAGGTGAACTATATGACGTCTGCTTTTGTATGCCATTCATCGCAGCCAGCAGGACCCTTGATAATGCGTTGGTAAGCGGGTTCCCCATCGGGGAAGAAGTTTACCCCTAGCTAAGGCCTAATGCCTAATGTTCATGATGCTGGGCAAATTTGACCCAAAAAAGTCTGGTGGCTGGCGCTGAGTGGCATTTGGCTCGGGGGTGGGGGTGTCACGCCTCAGGTCGTTAGGTTGAGTGTTTGAGTACTCTTAAGCTTGAGCACTACTACTTAGTGGCGACCGTACTGCCAGTGGACCTAATTTTTTTTGCTTCAATTGGGCAACTGACCTGATATCAAATATCCATTGATTGAACTTGCAAAGTTGCGACCAATCGGGACAAATTTGGACCAAATCTATATTTCTAGATTTTCTAGATCAACCGATAGGCAACGCTCGTTGCTTACATAAGCTTTGAACACTTCGAAAGGAGCCTCTGACAGTCGTCATCCTGACCGCAACTGAGCTCATAGTGGGCAGCCGTGTACTGTCCGGGTGATTTGGTGTGGAGATTTGCCGGCCACCCCAGGCTTGGCAGCGACAGTCCGAAGCCCGACGCTCGGTGCCGACTGCTCACTCTTCAGTCCACACCGCGATTGTCAGCCACAGGCCACAGACAGTCCCATCGACATAAGGATCGCAGCCTGCCAAGACTCCGGGACCTGGAAGGGGCGACGATGGACGGACTCTGTTTCATCTTATGTGTCAGAAAGTACTGTAGGAGGATCCGCTCCGATTTTTGATTACGCCCATGCAGCCGTGCGTCGGAAGACCCCTCGAAAATGAACTACCTGAGAGTCGGCCGCGCAACGTATGCTTAGAGGACTAGAGGTTGCACAAGGGTTGCACAAGTCTTGACAAGGCATGCACCACATCTACGCATGCTTCTAATAGGGCTGTTTTTCTCAGCATCTCCGTGTCTCAGAGTTATCGACCTCATGACAATGCCGGAAAGCACAGCTGGCCCGTGCGATAACCCAACAGGAATGACCCCTTCTGAGAAATCAAAGACCGTACAACCGCACCATATATTTCATGAACGATGGAGAAACCTGTCCACCGAACGGACTCTGCGGCCGCGGTGTGTAGAGTACAGTCGGAACTATGCTGTAGACAAGAAAGCTTTGACACGGGGAGGCTCTGATTATCTGATTGTAGAACAGAGGCATATGTGACTGGGTTTTATACAAAGAGCTGAGACAACATGTCAGAAGGTAGAGAGGTAAGCAATTCCAGTGCAAGCAAAAGTCACTAGGATACATGGAGTAAGTAACTAATGCAGAACAAGAGGAACTACCAGGGGGTGCAGCGTAGAACCAAGAACAATGGGCAAAAGAACAAGGGGTGTGTAGGTCTAATTGATAGCAAAACAAATGGAACTTCTGATGATTCAGCCTTGCTGTTCTGACAGTTGAGTATGGAAGGCCGGTGAATAGAGGCATAGGGGGAAACATGTGAATAGGAAAGAGCAAGGGGATCAAAAGGTCAAAGTGCAGATGTTGCAGAATAGAGTTGGAGGAGGTGTGGAGGTACTGGAGTTGGTCAACCAGTATGGTCATAACATTACCTACCTTGGAATGTGTTTGACTTATCCCAAGTTTGATTTACCCAAGGCGTTTGACCTTGCTGATGCGTTTGACCTTACCGAGGCGTTTGACTTGCACCCCCGCGCGAAGCGCGGGTATCCACCTAGTTACACTATATGAAAGCGGCTCGGTGGGAGGTTGTGGGTGCGCTGACCAATGCTGACCAATGCTTGGTCATTAGTTTGTCAGCAGAGTGCGCGAGCGGCGCAGCCGTGAGCCCCTGGCCCTATCACCGGTTTACGCCGGTCTGCCAGCTCCAGGTCTCTTTAGGTCAGCGGCGAGCGGCGCAGCCGTGAGAACACTGCGCAGCGGTCACGTGACCCGTTCGCACGTGGTCCATGCACAACACGCGCGCACGGTATATAAAGGCAGTTCGGTAGGATGGAACGCCAGGAATCTGCCCAACCGGCAATTCCTCACTCTGCTGTCTGCTCTCTCTGCTGTGTGCTGTCTGCTGTGTCTGCTGTCTGCTGTGTCTGCGCTGTCTGCTCTCTTCTCTGTCTGCTGTCTGCTGTCTGCTGTCTGCTCTGTCTGCTCTGTCTGCTCTGTCTGCTCTGTCTGCTCTGTCTGCTCTGTCCCCTATCTGCTCTGCTCTGTGCTCCTTTAGCTGGCTGGCTGTCTATTGCTTTGGCAGGCTGGCTATCTTTTGCTTGGGTTGGCTGGCTATCTATTGGGTTGGCTGGCTTTCTATTGGTAGGTAATATCTCTTTTTTAATGCATTGCCATGTATTTTATTTTATTTGTGTTTGTAATCTCATTGGTTCCTTTTTTTTTTTCCATCATATTGTATTGTCACATATGTGCTTTATATTTTTGTGAATTTTTTCGAAAATACATTTAAATAAAATCCCAAGACTGTGCTGAAAAAATTGGATTTTAATATCTATATTTTTCAGGGTTTCTTTTTGCAAATAGACATCAATGAGTTTCTTCTAAAATTCACCACAACAGATTCTGCTTTCAATGTGGTTTGTTTTGTTGTTTTATTTACTGTCAAGCTGCTCACCAGGCACTCCTCTCTGGTGTTCTCTGGCTATACTGGTGGCTGGCTTACTATGGCTTTGGCTGGGCTCTGGGTTTCTCTGTCAGTCTCTGGCTGGGCATTAATAACAGCTTCTGCTTCAATGTACTGTACTTTTTTGACATTTTTCGAAAAATAGATAATCCTATCTTAGCTAAAATTAATAACCATCTCAGCTTACAAGTACTAGACATTTTCTTGACATTTTTTCAAAAAATAGATAATCCTGACTTTGCTAAAATTAATGACAGCAGCTGCTGAAATATGGTTTCCTTGACTATTTTATTTATGTCTGTATATGTCACAAAATAGATATTGATACATGTCCCTGACTTTGCTAAAAGTTAATAAGTAGTAACAGCCTCTGATTGCTTCACTTTGAGGCCCTTGGGGATATGCTACACAGACCATTGGGACATGCTACGCATGCTATACTTCAGGGGCATGCTACACACACAATGCTTGGGGACACGCATGTTATGAGTGGAGACATGCAATGCATGGGGACACACAGGCTATGCATGGGCACACGCACGCTATGCATGGGGATGTGCACACTATATGTGGGGACACACTATGCTTGGGGGACACGGTACAAACAAGGGACGCACTACAGGGGAAAACACTACAAACAAGGGACATTCTACACATGCTATACTTGGGGGACACGCTACAAACAAAGGACATGCTATGCACACTATACTTGGGGGACATGTTATGCATTGGGGAAACACTTTGCACACTATACTTGAGGGAGATGCTACACACACTACATGTAGGGACATGCTACACATGTGGACACGCTATGCATGGGGGACACACATGCTATAATTTAGGGACACGCTATGTTTGGGGACATGCTACAGACCAGGGACATGCTATGCATGTGGACCATGCACACTGTACTTGGGGACATGCTACATGTGGAGACACACTATGCATGGAGGACATGCTACGCACACTATACTTGGGGACATGTTATGTGTGGGGTCATGTTACAAACCAGGGACACAATAAGCATGCTATATTTGAGGCTATGCACACTCTACTTGGGCACATGCAGACATGTGTAGAGATATTACATATCTTGATGTGTTACTTATAGCTACTTTCAATTGCAATGAGATGTCTTTTACTTATCCCAAGTTTGATTTACCCAATGTGTTTGACCTACACCCCCGTGTGAAGCATGGGTATCCACCTAGAGGTAAGGGTTCAACAATCGAGTTAAGTTGGATATCAGAAATTGAGTTGGAAGGCAGAGGTCAGAGAGACAGAGGCCTTGCAAGTACTTGCTGTGGTAAGAACAGGAAACAGTGCAAAGGGAGTCACATATCAAAGTCAATTATCTGATTGCAGAACAGAGGCACACATGACTGGGTTTTATACAAAGAGCTGAGACAACATGTCAGAAGGTAGAGGTAAGCAATTCCAGTGCAAGCAAAAGTAAATAGGATAAATGGAGTAAGTAACTAATACAGAACAAGAGGAACTACAAGGGGGTGCCGGGTAGAACTAAGAACAATCAATAGGCAAAAGAACAAGGGGAATGTGGGTCTAATTGATTGTTACATATCGGAATTCCCGGAGGTCAGAACTGGACGGGACAACAGCTTCAACTTATGTGTTGCACCCCTGATGAACTACCTTCCTAAGTATTCGGGATTGACTTGCGGATATCTGAGAAGGCAGAAGTCGGGAACAGAGTACTGAGAGTTGAGGTTTGAGGGTTGGAGAACAAAGGTCAGAAGAGGCGGAAGAGGCGGAGGACACAGGGTCGAGAGCGGAAGGGGACAAGACTAGCAAAACTCACTGTGCTAAGAACGGGAGACAGTGCGAGGGGAATCACGTATCGAAGTCAATTATCTGATTGCAGAAACGGAGACATACATGAGGGGTTTTATACAAAGAGCTGAAGCAACAGGTAATGGTATGGTACTAAGCAAATTCCGGAGAGTGCGGGAATCGGACAGACATACGGGGCAAGTAACTAATGTGGAACAATGGGATGACAAGGGGGGTGTAGGGTAGGGTAAGTACAATGGCAAAGAACAAGGCGAGTAAGTACAATAGGCATTGGAAGAAACGGAATGACGGAAATGGTATCTTGCTGTGTTCAGGGTCGAGTATGGGGGCCGGTATCTGGAGGTGGCCAGGGGTACTGAAATCACAAGGGTCGAGGTAGAGGGTTGCGGATGGTGCGGATGTTGTGGAATAGAGTCGGAGGTGGTGCGGAGGCGGTGAAGAGGTGGTGCGGAGGCGGTGAAGAGGTGGTGCGGAGGCGGTGAAGAGGTGGTGCGGAGGATATGCAGATATGGCGGAGATGGTTGAGTGGAACAGTTGTAACATTGATAGTGGAACAAATGGACCTCCTGATGCTCCGGACTTGCTATGCTAAGGGTCAAGTAGGGAAGGCCGGTGAATAGAGTCAAAAGGGGAAGTATGTGAATAGTAAAGAACAAGGGGATCAAAAGGTCGAAGTGTGGACATTGCGGAATAGAGCCAGAGGAGGCATGGAGGTACCAGAGTTGGTCCAGCAGCATGGTCATAACATTACCTACCTTGATGTGTTACTTAGAGCTACTTTCAATCAATAAGATGTGTTTGATCTGAAAGAAATTTTCTTATCCGAATGTGTTTGACTTATCCCAAGTTTGATTTACCCAAGGCTTTGACCTTGCTGATGCATTTGACCTTACCGAGGCATTTGACTTGCACCCCCGCGCGAAGCGCGGGTATCCACCTAGTTACACTATATGAAAGCGGCTCGGTGGGAGGTTGTGGGCGCCGCTGACAAATAATATTACATAAAAATTATGTCAGCAGCGAGTGGCGCAGCCGCGAGCAACGAACGCTGCGCAGCAGCGTCCGCAGTCACGTGACCCGTTCGCGCGGGCGGTATATAAAGGCAGTTCGGTAGGATGGAACGACAGGAATCTGCCCGACTGGCAATTCCTCTCTCTGCTGTCTGCTATGTCTGCTGTGTGCTCTGTGCTGTGTCTGCTGTCTGCTGCGCTCTCTGGTGTCTCCTCCTTCAGCTGGCTGACTGTCCATTGCTTTGGTTGGCTGGCTTTCTATTGGTTTGCTTGGATGGCTATCTATTGGCTTGGCTGGCTTTCTATTGGTAGGTAATATCTCTTTTTTAATGCATTCCCATGTATTTTATTTTATTTGTGTTTATAATTTTATTGGTTCCTTTTTTTTTTTTTTCATCATATTGTATTGTCACATGTGCTTTATATTTTTGTGAATTTTTTCGAAAATAGATTTAAATAAAATCCCAAGACTGTGCTGAAAAAAAGTATTTATATATATATATTTTTCAGGTTTTTTTCGAAAATTGACATCAATAAGTTTCCTCTAAAATTAATGACAATATGTTCTACATTTAAATGTGGTTTGTTTTGTTGTTTGATTTACTGTAAAGCTGCCAGGCACTCCTTCTCTGGCTATACTGGTGGCTGGCTTACTATGGCTTTGGCTGGCCTCTGGGTTTCTCTGTCAGTCTCTGGGCTTCTCTGGCTTGGGCTGGGCATTAATAACAGCTTCTGCTTCAATGTACTGTACTTTTTTGGCATTTTTTCACAAATAGATGTCAATAAATTATCCTGACTTTGTGAAAATTGACAACAGCTTCAGGTTAAATGTACAGTGCATTTTTTTGACATTTTTCGAAAAATAGATAATCTTGACTCTGTTAAAGTTAATAATAACTTCAGCTTAAATGTACTGGACATTTGTTTTGACATTTTTCAACAAATAGATAATCCTGACTTTGCTAAAATTATTGACAGCAGCTGCTTAAATATGGCTTCCTTTACTATTTTATTTATATCTGTATGTCACAAAATAGATATTGATACATGTCCCTGAGTTTGCTAAAAGTTAATGAAAAGACAGCCTCTGCTTGCTTCACTTTGAGGCCCTTGGGATATGCTACACATGCCATTGGGACATGCTATGCATGCTATACTTGAGGGGCATGCTACACACACTATGCATGGGGACACACACACTATGCATGGAGACACATATGTTATGCATGGAGACATGCATGTTAGGCGTGAAGACATGCATGTTATCCATGAAGACATGCATGTTAGGCGTGGAGACATGCATGTTGTGCATGGGGACACACATGCTATGCTTGGGGACAAGCATGCTATGCATGGGCACACACACACTATGCATGGGGATGTGCACACTATATGGTGGGATACACTATGCTTGGGGGAGACGGTACAAACAAGAGACACACTACGCACACTATGCATGGGGAAAAACAAGGGACATTCTATACATGCTATCCTTGGAGGACATGTTATGCATGGGGGACACACTTTGCACACTATACTTGAGGGAGAGGCTACACACACTATGTGTAAGGAGATGCTACACATGTGGACACGCTATGCATGGGGGACACACATGCTATAATTTAGGGACATGCTACATTTGGGGACATGCTACAAACCAGGGACATGCTACACACAAAATACTTGAGGGATATGTTATGCATGTGGGACATGCCACACACACTGTACTTGGGGACATGCTGCATGTGGGGACACACTATGCACACTATACTTAGGGACACGTTACAAACAAGGGACACACTACACACACTATACTTGAGGGACACACTATGCACACTATACTTTGGGACACAGTTCATGTGGGGACATGCCACCTGTGAGGACACGCTACGTGTGAGGATGCGATATGGGTGAGGACAGAGGAAGTGTGATGACAACTACAGGTGAGGACATGCTACACGTGAGGTAGGGGACACACAGACATGGGAGAAATGTGTAGAGTCATTACCTGTTATGTATCGGGTTTGGCTCTAAAAGGACTGCAGCTTCAACTTATATGTTGTGCCCCCAACTATCATCCTAAGTATTTTGGAGATTGGAGATCGGAAGTTGGAAGAGGTCAAGTATTATAACTGAAGAGGTAAGGGTTCAAGAATTAAGTGAAGTTGGATATCAGAAATCGAGTTGGAAGACGGAGGTCAGAGAGACAGAGGCCTTGCAAGTACTTGCTCTGCTAAGAATAGGAAACAGTGCAAAGGGAGTCACATATTAAAGTTGATTATCTAATTGTAGAACAGAGGCATACATGACTGGGTTTTATACAAAGAGCTGAGACAACATGTCAGAAGGTAGAGAGGTAAGCAATTCCAGTGCAAGCAAAAGTCACTAGGATACATGGAGTAAGTAACTAATGTGGAACAAGAGGAACTACCAGGGGGTGCAGTGTAGAACTGAGAACAATGGGCAAAAGAACAAGGGGTGTGTAGGTCTAATTGATAGCAAAACAAATGGAACTTCTGATGATCCAGACTTGCTGTGCTGACAGTTGAGTACGGAAGGCCGCTGAATAGAGGCATAGGGGGAAGCATGTGAATAGGAAAGAACAAGGGGATCAAAAGGTCAAAGTGGGGACGTTGTGGAATAGAGTTGGAGGAGGTGTGGAGGTACTGGAGTTGGTCAACCAGTATGGTCATAACATTACCTATGTTGGAATGTGTTTGACTTATCCCAAGTTTGATTCACCCAATGTGTTTGACCTTGCTGATGCATTTGACCTTACCGATGCGTTTGACTTGCACCCCCGCGCGAAGCGCGGGTATCCACCTAGTAGCCTATAGGGTCATCCACGTACGCACTACATTTACAGACCCGGTGCTCTCTGCGTCGCTCTCTGCACCCTTCGCCGGAGTCTGAGTCAGTTGCGGTTCCATCTCATTAGTGACATCATTGATCTCGACATACTAGTAGTTGGCAGGAGCTTTCAAGTTGTGAGAATTCCCCCCTCGGGCATGGCTCCTCGCCCCGGCTGCAGCATAAAGTCTCTTGATGTGGGCCAGAGCGTGACAGGGGACTCGGCGTTGACTTAGTTGTGGTCATTAGGACTTACTAGACGTGCTGCAAACTAGTTGGTGGCAAGTCCCAGGCTCATCCTCTTGAACGTTACGGTGGCACGTGACATGCTTCGGAATGCAGCTCTCAGTCCCGACGGCTGCTGTCCTCAACGTTCTGCCCCAGAGTAAGAGGCCTGTATTGTCCTAGTAGTCGTCAACCAAGCGGCCTGTCAGTCTCGGCCCTCGATCTAGATTTTCAAGTGACCCCTGTGCATTAACTTCAGAGTTGCTGATCTATTCACGGCTACTTCCATCATGCCAGAGGACGAGCTTGCTGAGATAAATGGCATCCTACCCAAGAGAGTTATAGCTGACGGCGAAGAAGTAGAGGCGCGATCTATGACCAGGTAAAATATATCCCTTTGGAAGACATCAATTTACCGCTGACGGCCAGCCGTAGCAAATCCGTATGTTCTAGTTTACTATGGGCAGATGGCCGAAACAACTTAGTGTCAAAAGGTCTATAAAGTCAAAAGAACTTGGGATCATTTTTATTGCACCTGTCCAGTGAGTGCCGTGGCACTCAACGCGCGGTCACTCATGGTCTAATGTTTGACAGGCGTGGAGAAATCAGGTGACAGGAACATATCAGTGCTTATCCTTCTCTAAGAGCAACTGGACAATTGTATCATGACCCCCATCCACTGCTGCAATCAGCGCACTCCTACTGTTTCCTTCATGAACATTCATGTCCGCACCCTTCTCTATGAGCAACTGAACAATTGAATCATGACCCTTATCCGCTGCCGCCTCCAGTGCACTCCTACCTCTGTGTGTATTCACATCTGCACCATTCTCTAGGAGTAACCTGACAATGGTATCATGACCCTTTAATGCCGCCACCTGCAGTGGTGTGCCATTGTGTCCTCCAGGTGTATTCACAGCCAATCCCTTCTGCATCAGACATTGGCATGCTCGTTCCAACCCAGTCTCAGCTGCAATGCAAAGAGGATTTGTCCTAGATATTGCCCATAGATCTCTCCCATGGTAAAGCCTTATCC
Organism: Gautieria morchelliformis; assembly: GCA_015179125.1. Taxonomy (NCBI): domain Eukaryota; kingdom Fungi; phylum Basidiomycota; class Agaricomycetes; order Gomphales; family Gomphaceae; genus Gautieria; species Gautieria morchelliformis. Next base: position 33,730 of record WHVA01000757.1, read on the forward strand.
AGTTGATGTAAACAGAACTAGTGGGCTCCAAGAGCATCATGATCAGCTCATGTAGATCATCAGAGTGACCAGCTGGATCCCACCCAGCATGGTCCATCCATTTATATGTGGCATAACGAGATAGTGGATATGTCCTGGCTGCATTTGATTTTACACCATTATCCTGGTCAAATTGCAACAGGTATGCCAGACATGTCTTCCCAATGAATACATGTGCAATCTTTTCATCAAAATAATAAGATGAAAGCATGGGCATGCTTGTGCGAAGATGTTCTGAGATCAGATATTCTCGCACGGAAAAGTATGCCAGCCTGATTTCTCCTGCTTCTGTGAAGAGAACCCTGTCGTCATGGTGATCAATATTGCTCTTATTGCTGCTGTCCTCAGGGAATGTAATGGTAACAAGACTCGAACATATTGTAAGGATGTCTTGTGGATCCCAAAGCCACCAGCTCAGCTCAAACAGAGGTTCATCTATTGCATCAGGATCTGTAGCAATCATGTCCAAAGCTTTATCCAAAGATAATGTGTCAAAAGAGAAAGCCAGCCATTTCAGCAGGCTCAAAGAACCCTGCTTGTCATCCTCATCAATAGCAGCAAGAATTCGATCGTATGTCTCATTAAGTGTCTTTTTTATTTATTTTTTATTTTTTATTTATCCGATTTATCGTCTTTTGGGGCGGGGCCCTATGTAAGACACTTCTACAAATACCCGGTCGACATTTTCTTCTATCTAGCCCTTATGTCTCTATCTCTGCTTCTGCTCCATGGGCGACGCCCTGGGCTTGTCCGTGCCTCCGGCGGCGAGGTTTGGTTGCGCTTCTCGCGCGGTTCGCTCCTACTCTTTTCCTTCCTTCTCTTTATTTTCTCCCTTTTTCCCCCATCTCCAGGTTCCCGTATGTTCCCTCGAACCTCCCAGTGGCGCTGATGTACTTGAATAGAGCCTTCATTGCTTTTGGCTTGGCTAGTAGAGTGCTGACAGCGCTGGCGGCTCTTCTTAGTGTCCGCTTTAGTTCCTTGCGCTGCTCTTTGTATGTGGGGCATCTGTATAAGAAGTGGTGGACCGTCTCGTCCACTCTTTTGCACGCTGCGCAAATAGGTGAGTCGACCTTTCCTATTTTGTATAGATGCTTGTTGAGTGCTATGTGGCCCGTTCTGATTTGTATTAGGATTGCTGCTTGTCTGCGGCCCATGCCTTCGGTCAACTTGGCGTATGCTGGGGATGGCATTGTCTTGTCTATTCTGTGCGCGTATTCGGATCTCGGCGATCTTGCGAACACTTATTTGCTCTTGTTCTGAGTTCCTTCTTGTGCCTCTAGAGCTCGGCCGCCTTGCTTCTCGGCAGTGTGCCCTGGCATTCCATTGGGATGTACCTCTCTTCGCTGCTCTCCCCCCTCGCTGCCTTCTTAGCCTCTTCGTCTGCCCTTTCGTTTCCCTTGACCCCCTTGTGTCCCGGTGTCCATATCATTACCACTGTTGCGTTCGGTTGTGCTCTTGCAACATTCTCGAGCTGTCCATGTATGGCGTCAACCAGGTATTGCGCTGGGCTCTGCTTTTCTCTTCTGGTCGTCAGTATGGCCGCCTGGCTGTCCAACCCTATCACGTATCTTCCACTGCGTTCTGCGTTCAGCAACTTCACTCCCATCGCCACTCCCACTAGCTTGGCTTCGAATACAGTGTGCTCTGTTTCCGCTCCCAGATGGAGCCTCACTGTCAACTCCTCTCTTCCGTCTCTGTAGAGGACTGCTGCTGCTCCTAAGCCGCCGTCTATGCATGACCCGTTGCAGTAGACTTGTATACACGCTGTTTCGCGTCTTATCTCCGCTATTGCCGTCTCCTCGTCTGGTGGGATTACTATTTGGAAAGCGGGGGCCCACTTGGGTCCTCTGACCACCATGTGTATCTTCTCCATCCTGTGTGGCTGGAGCCTATACGCATGCAATATCTTGTGCAGTGGCATTCAGTGTCTCTTGACATACCTGGAGGCGGCGCGATGTGCTCTGGGGGATAAGGGGTGACCTTCGGGGAGGCAGGCTATGCAGTCGGCGGCTCTGTGCACTACTTTGTCCACTAGCAGGTGGAATGGCAGTAGATTCGCGTGTGCATCTAATAAATCACTCGCCGTTGTGTTCATGGCACCTGTTATTGCTAGCGCGGCCTGTCTTTGAACTCTAGCAAGCTTATTGATGTGCCCTTTAGTCCCTTTGTTTCGCGTTGTGCCTGGCACCAGGTATACGTCAGCTGCGTATAATAGCTTCGGGACGGCTACCGCTATGTAGTATTGTCTCATGTACTTAGCTGGTACCTGTCATGACGCGTTTATTTCTCATATTCAGGTGCTCTGTCCTACCATTTGTCACTCCATCTCCGTGTTCGTTCCGATCGCCATTGTCATGTTCGGCAACCAATTCTCGCTGTTCGCACCAGTGACCATGGTTATACCGTCAACAAGCAATCGACGTCTTCGGACTAACTTAGCAGTCATTGTTGGGCCTATCATCTCCTCTGCTCGACCCTCTTCCGATGGTGTTCTGACAATCGGATTGTCATGACCTATGTATTTCCTGCACCTTGTTACCCCCATTCCCTCGTTCGCTACTCCTCCCCTGTGTTCGCTCGGCTTCGCCCTCCACCTACTCATCGTCTCCTTCCCTATTCTATCGATGTTCGCCCTCCCTCGCATTTCGCTGAACCGCTATTCACTGCTCGCACATTTCGCCAACAAGGCACGCCATCAAATACGATCGATACCATTTACCCGGCGTGATAATTCATCACTAACCCCATCATCTTCTTAAATCCAACCCCTTTGGGTTTTCGTATAGCCAAAGTATGTTCGCAGGGTGTTCCTTCCATAGGCTGTGTGGGATTGACCCAGTGGACGAAGAGTCCATGCAGGGTGACATGTATGCGGGTCCCAAGACATGGTTTCGTACATAAGTACCTTCGCCACCTTTACTCTCCGGTGTTTCATGTTCGCACTCCTCCCTCACTCTATTGTATGTTTATTCCATCTCCTTAGTATCATGACTGCGCACCCCTATCCAACCCTGACTCGTGACGGCCTCTTTCCTATTCGCTGATACCGTATGAGCATTCGATATAAGTAGTTTACATTTGCATGTATATTCCCCAGTTCAATTATCATACATCGTTTGTCTTGTGCAGCTTTGACATCGCCGTGGTCATCATCCTAAGCCTTCTCTTGGAGATTCCCATCTTCGACTAGCAAAGGACTTAGGCATCACTGGTGAGTTCTCATACTTCATCTTCGTTACCTTAGCCTTTGAACCATTCTCTGTGCTGTTGGCGAAGGGCTCCGAAGGAGCACCTTCGCCAGTGAAGGGATTGTCGAGACTTAGACACCCCTTCCATGAGATCTTGCACGTTACATCGTCAAGAGTCACGGGCTGTTTCGCTACGACTGTAGATAGGGTGAGCCCCGTTTAGGCAAACCCTCTTACCTTGTGAACATCTATTGGTTCACCTATTCGCCGAACGGCATACTTATTTGCACAAGTTATTCAGGCATTCGCTGTGTTCACTAATACACGATATTAACGCCTAAAACCCAATCTTGACAGTACCCCTCTTGACGGCTTGGCTAGTCTGCAGTATTGTTCCACGAACTTGCTCCCCTTTTGCAGCGCGAAGTTGACCTGCTCCTTGAACCTGAGCTCCTGGTCGATTATGACCCAGAGGAACCTGTGGGAGGACGTAGGCTTGACGACATGCTGCCCTATCTTTATGGTCGGTCGTGCCGTCGGTCTGGTCTTTTTGGTTCCTGTGGGGTCGGCTTCTCGCCTCCTTGTTAAACCCATGAGTCCGAACTTGTTGACTGCGAAGGTGCAGTCGTGTTTTTGCGCCCATTCTTGCGCTCCTCCATGCCTGGTCATGATGCGTGTCAGTTTATCAGACGCTTCATCCAGGCTCACCCCTTCTGTGAACAGTGTCGTGTCGTCTACGAAGCCGATGCTGTCTTCGCCTTTTTTTCCACTGGTGATCTCCAGGAGTCCGGCGTTGTAAAACTGGTATGATATCACCGATAGGGGGCACCCTTGGTCCATGCCGCGCCCGACTTCCATCATCTGCGTGCCATAGTCGTCCAATCGTAGTGTGTTTTAGGAATAATAGATCAGATATATCAGAATTGATATATTTGATGACTCAGGGAGTGGAGACTCTTCGTGCACCCCGATGCAATCTTAGGGATGCGATTCCTAAGGATATTTGGCATCACCCTGGACTTCTCAAGCCCAGGGACAATCTGTAAGGGGAACGAAATAATCCCCACGGGCAAGGTATCGTTCAACGATAACAAGTTGATGAATGAAGGCAAGGGGCCAAGGGTGAGCAGAATCACCCCGGCGCCGAAGCCAAACCTGGCTCATTGAAGCCAGGAGGACGAGTCGCATAACGACTCATCCTCGAGCTCGCCCTACAACTGTAGGGAGAGGCGCTCTCACCTGATGGTGAAAGCGATGGTTAAAAGAAAGGCGGTCCCACATGCCACAGGACCTAATAGATACACACAGCGCCTAATGGCTTCTAAGCCAACTACCACCGTCATCCTCATGGATGACGACATCCATCGCCTCCACGAGGAATAGATGGAAAGGATCACTGACCTAGTCAGTGGTTCCATTAGAACTCCTGCCGCTGCGGGAGATCAACCATGAGATCAATCTCATCGATCCCAACAAACACATGTGGTATTGACTACTGAAGTGCCCTGAACATTTCCGAGAGGAACTGTCGGCAAAGATAGAACACTACACCACTGCAAAGTGATGGATCCCGGCAGTTGCACAGCAGGCTGTACCCATGCTGTGTGTGCCGAAGAAGAATGGTGCATTATGAACCGTTTTCGATCTGCGCCAGCAGAACAAGAACACTGTGAAGGACATTACACCCTTCCCAGACGAGGATATCATCCACAGTGACATGGCTCGCTGTCGGTATCGCATGAAACTCGATATGTCTGAAGCATACGAGATTCATCCAGATCACATAGCAAAGACTGCCTTTGCCACGATCCTTGCCACCTTCAGGAGCCAAGTGATACAGATGGGAGACTGTAATGCTCCATCAATGTTCCAGCGGCTGATGACAGCCATATTCTGCGACTGCATAGGTCGCTTCGTCCATGTCTACATGGACGACATATTCATTTTCTCGCTCTCGATACAAGAGCACGAGGAGCACCTCTATATTATCTTTGACAGACTGAGGAAGAATCACCTTTTTCTGAGCAAGAAAAAGGTCGATCTCTATTCCATCCGAATGGAGTGCCTCGGCCACATTATTGATGGTCAAGGTGTACACGTAGACAAGGATAAGATGCAACACATCTGCGAGTGGCGTAGGCCGTGGATGTTCAACAATGTCCAGCGATTCCTCAGGCTAGTACAATACCTGGCACATTACATGCCATATGTTAGCACATACACGACCCCGTTATCGGGCTGCAACCGTCCATTTGAATGGACTCCGCTGCTGACAAATGCTGGCAAAGCATTCAGGTGTTGGCCTGTAAGGCCCGATCCTGTGTCCAATCAACGCACGGTGCCCCAAGAGCCAATCTGGGTGATCACCGATGGGTCACAAGCCGGCATCGGTGCGGTCTACGGCCAAGGCCCCAACTGGAAAACCTGTCGGCCAGCCGGCTTCTTGTCAAAGAAGTTCAGTGTTGCTCAGCAACACTACCGGACTCATGAGCACAAGAAGATCCCGGTGCTCAAGGCTCTCATGAAATGGGAGGATAAACTGCTGGGACGAAGGTTCACCCTCATCACAGACCACAAAGGGCTCGAATACTTCGAGACCCAGAAGAGCTTGTCTGACCGCCAGGTCAGATGGTGGGAGTTTCTATCCCATTTCAACTTCAACACTGTACATGTTGACAGTGTAGAGAACAAGGTAGCAGACTGCCTGTCACGCTACTACGAGAGCGACACGAGTGACAACAGTCACCTGGACCACGTCTTCATAAATGCAGATGCGTGTTTAGACCCAGAAGGTGAGCTACTGCCCACCGACCAGTATACTGAGCTGTGAACGGCAGTGACAAGACGGTCTAACCACCTCACGGAGAAGACTGAGGTGCGGATATTGGAATCTGCCACATTAAACAAGGGCTCACAAAAGCCCATGAATGGTGCCGCATCACGCGACGACAACGATGATGATGTCCAAGTCATCGCCGCAGGTAACGATGGTGCACCTCTGCACCGGAGCATTGAACAAGGCGTAGACCTGTCCAAGGTCTTACGAGACACGTACCATAGGGACACCATGTTCTCAAAAATCATGGAGCACCCGGACGCGCACCCGAGATTCAGAATCCAGGACGGGCTGATCTGGACTAAGAATCAGCTCAAGAGAGACGTCATCGCTGTCCCCCGCTCTGTTCTTCAGGGGGGAAGGAGGCTGATCAAAATCATCATCAATCAAGCACACCAGATAGTTGGTCACTAGGGCCATCTGAAGACATTGAACTACATTCGAAAGTCATATTGGTGGCTGGGCATGAGCCCGGACATCGAGTCATTCTGCGCATCATGCGTGAAGTGCCAGATGACGAAAACTGGGCCACAACGGCCCAAAGGCTTACTACACAGCCTACCCATTCTGGATAGGCCGTGGCAGCTGATTGGCATCGACTTCATGGGGCCCCTGCCCAAATCTAATGACTGTGACTACCTGATGGTAGTCATCGACCGACTAATGTTGCATGTCCACCTCGTCCCAGCCATGATGAGCGTGTCAGCCAAGGGAGTAGCCTGGCTGTTTCTAAAAGAAATCGTTCGGCTCCATGGAGTCCCAGACTCCATCATCTTGGATAGAGACTCAAAGTTCACATCAATCTTCTGGCGTGAAC
>WHVA01000758.1:0-40448 GCA_015179125.1 Gautieria morchelliformis
TTGGTGGCGGTCTTCAGCATGAATCGTATGCGGACAAGGTAAAGTTGTGGAAGGGGGACTGAGTGGCAGCGATTCTTCTGAGCCCCATAGCCAAGCGACGGCCAACAAGCTCAGCAGTAAGCAACACTGTTCTGCTCCGGATGCGAGTCCGCATGGTCAACGCGCTGAACGCTTCAAGTAATGCAGGGTGAACGCACGCATATTATAGCACCATCGTACCTCGAGTGCATCCTGGTTCCTTATCTGGCGATGCCCACAGCCCTCAGCATACAATATCTTCTATATTCAACGCCCACCCACCACCATCACGCACACGGACGACAATTGAGCTCGATGTTTGCTTTGTTCCATCAGTATCATCCTACGGCTTTCTCATAGCTTGTATGTTCCTCCCCCACTTGCTGCCTTCAACTCCCTCGACTGCTTATGAGTCCCTATCAATGGGCGATGCAGAATCTGTCGCGTTGGTTCAACTAGGACGCAAGCGTGTGATGGCTTCAATTCAGGACTGGGCACCGTAGTGCACGATGGTCCATCAGCCAGGAGAGGGTTGCATGTCCGATGTACTTTCGATGTCCTGCCTGCCCATATAGTGCATGTCTGTCACAGAAGGTCGTTCTTCCTAAACGTCATCACTATCCCTCACACATCAAGGCTTGGGTTCACATCAGTATACCGACCCTTACATAATTCACCGGTGCGTGCTAATTTCCACCGCCACGTGTGATGAGTCGCAACCGGTAATGCGGCACCACGCGCTGCCGGGAGCCGAGAATAGAAACAGGGCGCTGGATTTGAAAGATCGGAGCAAGCGTGCACTTCTCGGCTTGCAAGCTCCGGGGCTGCTTCCTACGCTGATGCGTGCCTTGTGGCGTTGGCAGCGAAGTGGTCTGTGCGCTTGATGTGAATCGAGCCCAAATAGGTATAGCCTATCAATGGATTTGATCGCCGATTGATCACTTCGATCACGAGCGCGAGCTAATCACGGTATGCATACGTCACTGATGCATGCTCCATATATAAGGCAGGCGAGCGGCATTCGTCTGCGCGGTACACCCGTCACTCGACTAGTGCTCACACCTCACTCGTTACTGGGTCTCCTCGCTACCGTGGCTGCCGCTGCCCCCATGCTGAACCCTTCCCCCGAAGAACATGAGCGTCTGTCTTCTTCGCCATGTGCAGCGTTCACTAAACTGCCCGCAACGATGTCGCAGGCAGCGAGTTCGTAGACCCGGACAGTACCTAGCTCGATGCCCCCACCTGGTTCTAGGCCGAGAGTCGGGGGGTCTTTGTCATTCCCAGCCCGCTGCGCCCATTCTCCATCCACTAACCGCCCTCACCGCAGCAACCGCCCATCCATCCCCTTCATTACTATATATTCAGCTCCTTCGATGAAGAGGGGTCGTGCTCGTCATCTTCATATCCTTTCTGCCTCTCCCAGCGCCGGGTTAGTATTCATATCCGTATCCCTGTATTTCATGTTATAATGATTTGAACCCACACACTCTCCCCCGTTCCACATCCCAATTGTAATCTCATTCGCATTCATTTCGTCCGCAAGGTAAATCCCACCCCAATCGCAAATTTATATAAACATCAAACTCGACTCAGTACACATTTCTCCTATCTCCTGCGATCATATGCACAATGAGCATTATATAATGAACCCGCACGCATGCAATCGTTAGATTCAACACACCGAGCAGGCAGCCGCTGACGGAGGTCATGACCAGAGTGGATAGCACAAGCTTGTGGGAGCACGAAACGCAGGATAATTAGCTAAGGCACCTAAAATTTCTCGGTGAATTCTGCCCTGCGCATGGCGGCCACGTGTCCCATGCCGTATCTGTTCCTTCGGCTTCGGGTTCCTGGCTGCATCTTATGTCACTTCCTGCTTCTTTCCTTCGCTTGGTAACTTGCCACGACGGCGCTTCTGTCCCTGTTGTCGATCGGAAGTTGGCGCTGGGTGCTTCCATTAATTGCCTTATCTGCTACTATTGTTGCTATGTGCCGGTAATAGCTCTGCTCCTGACATGCTTTACGGTGCAACCCCTTTCGTGTGTGCACTCTGTGGAGGAGTGTTTCTCTTCCAGATTTTCTCGCCATCTGCCATCCTTTCTTATTTTTAGTTTTAATTCTTGCTCCTCTCCATGCACGCGAGATAGTTGCTGACACCTACTCACAGTGGAGAGGATGCGCTTCAAGTTTGAGTCCACAAATTGTCTTTCATGCCTCGCGACAACTCCGTTGAGTAGTGGAGTTTGGCCCAGAGCAGCCAAGAGCACGGCCGTATCCCGTGGCAGGAGGCTGTACGAGCAGCACAGGGACGGATGCCCGTGCTACACCAGGCGTGTATGAGGTATGGGAGATAAAGGAGAAGGCGGTTGAGGACCGGATGGATGGAGGCGCGGGAGTGGGGGCTACACACACACTCATACGCCTGCCAGCGGATGGCCGCGCGAAGCACGTCCCCAACTACAAGCATGCACTCCTCTGCGCCCTGCACCGTGATCGAAAATTGAATGCATTCCAAGTGGGGAGACGGACGTGGTGTGGGCTATGGTCCATCCCACATTTCGTTGTTCAGATGTTCAGTATTCATCGTCATCCTGATAGAAAGATGTCGGATATGTATCTAACATATGATACATAGGGCCATTTGAGCATGGAGCATTTGGACTTACGCAGCCACGCACGTAACCAGTAGGCCACGTGACGTGACATGTCGGTAGGCGCCGCTACCAGAATTTCGGGTATTCCGGATATACCTGCGCTTATAAACGACAGATAGACAAGGCCATTAATGGAAGCACCCAGCGCCAACTTCCGATCGACAACAGGGACAGAAGCGCCGGTGGGGCAAGTTACCAAGAGAAGGGAAAAAGCGAGGAAGTGACGTAAGATCAGGAACGCGGGACACGTGGCCGCCATGCACAGGGAAGAACTCACCAGAGGATGCCGATGCTGATCAAAGTGATCGCTCGGTGATCAACCGGGCATCAGACGTATTGATCCTATACCCATATGGGCTCGATTCGCATCAAGCACGCAGGCATGCCACGCCACAAGGCATGCATCTTATGAAGCTGAAGCCCAGAAGCATTGCAACGCCAACCTGTTGATCAACCCATCCCCAGAAGCGCGCAGACCACTTCGCTGCTAATGCCACAAGGCACGCATCAGCTTAGGAAGCAGAAGCCCCGAAGCTTGCAATCCAAGAAGCGCACGCTTGTTCCAATCTTCGAATCCAGCGCCCTGTTTCTATTCTCGGCTCCTGGCAGGCGCGGCGCCACATGACCCTCAATTCGGTTGCAACTCATCACACGTGGCGATTTAACTGTGAGTAAGCAACGGTGAATTATGTAAGGGTTGGTATACTTACTGAGGAGCCTTGAGGTGAGGGATAGTGATAATGTTTATGAAGAACGACCTTCTGTGACAGACATGCACTATACGGGCAGGCAGCACATCGACAGTACATCGGATGTGCAACCCCCTCCTGGCTGATGGTCCATCGCGCACAACAGTCTCCGGAGTCCTGAATCGAACCCATCACACGCTCGCGTCCTATGGAGTTGAACCAACGCGACGGATTCTGCATCGCCTGTTGATAGACCCCCTTCCATGACTTTAGCTTGTCCGCATACCATTCGTGCCGAAGATGGCCTCTAACGCTTGTCTCCAAATACACCCGCATCGCGTCGATGGTCAGTGTGTCATACACATCCGCAATGTGACCCAAAGTGTGCCTGATCTCTGCTGTTAGACGTCCTTCTTATCACACTGAGTAGCACACGTTCACAGCATAATTTCCCATCACGCGCAACGCATAGGTGACGCTGGAGGATACCGGAACTTGGAGATGTGCGTCAAGACTCACAAATAAACACATCTCAACCAGTCATTGCACACGTCTCGAATTGGATGTCACAAAGGACTATCCGAATAAGACACGCATCGCAAAGAGAATCCAAAGAGGGACACAAAGGAAACGCAAAAGGGACCATGGGGAGACAGAGGGACAGGAAAGGAACGCAAAGCGTAGCATGAATGAGAACGCACCCCAAGGGATGCACCCGCTCAGGTCCTTCGTGTTCCCCTTGCTTTGTCTTCGAAGCTCGCCACTTGGGCTCCAACTTATCGATCCCCTTATAATCCGAGGTTCTCTCCCACTTCTGCCAGATGGACAAATGCATAGGTGTCTCCAATAATGCCAGACCATGGATCCTATCATCCCGGTCCATCTGAGCAATGATTGTCTAATAGAGTCAACCGCAGATGTCAGCTATGTCTGTCCTGTTAATGTATGTCATAGATGTAGCGTGTGAGCAAGAACCAGGATGGACCTAGGATTAAAGCACACCGTGTCAATGAGATGACCTGAGAGACCCCCGGTGTTTGAACTGTACCTCGGAGGCCTTATCCGCGATCTCGGTAAACGGCCTGATATTGTTCAGGAGGGGATCGCAAGCCGCCAGTATTGGATCAATAGTATTGGTGGTCAAAGTGACTCAGTTTACTATATTCCGTGCAGAAGGAGTTAGAGACGGCGGCAGGTTCGTACCATCGACCACTCTTGTTCCGCTGACGGCTTTGTTCAACTGGACCTCCCGCGCCTCGTCGGACGTCGCGAAAGACGTGAGGGTGAACTCTCGGACAGTTAGTACCTCACGCATGTTCCCTGCGTCGTGGTATTTACGCAGTGTGCGAGCAACGCCTGCCGTGTTCGATGATTACACGTGCATTCCGTCGACGAGGGAAAAGGACTGACCTGCAGTTGCTCCTTTTGCAAGCAGCGACTCAATGCTTTCCCTCCCGCCGCCTATGTAGTAATCACGTGTAAAGATACGGTGCCCGTAGACATCGATTCCTAATACGGAACCCCCATTCAAGTCATTGCTGGGCATGGATTTAAGAGCCATTTGAAGATAACACGGGGATTAAACGCACAAATAGAACGAATCATCCCACGACGCAGTACTTCCGCTTGCAGGTAACGCAGTCTTCTTCACATTGTTATCGACAAAGAGTGTTACGTAGTAGTTACTAGGACATATAGAGAGCAGTTTGACAGTGGGAAGGTGCTCACATTTCAGGACTGTTGTCAATGGCCAAGAGTCAGTGCAATGGGCAGCGCAAACGAAAGAGTCTTTCCAGCAACTTTGATTCCTGCAGGAATATTTCTGGGCAGATAGTGAACAGTTGGCTCACTAGAGAAACGATCGTGGACTTACGGTGCTGTCACAGTGCCTCCAACGTTGTCGTGCACAGTGTTCGAGGTGGGTGGTAGATGGAAAAAGAGGACGAGAGGCGCCGCCATCGGATCTGACACAGCACCCACGTGTTCCCGGCGTCAATGTGAAGCGCCTGTCAATGTTCAAGTACTCGACCGTCTTCGTAAGTACAGCTGGTGCGTGTCTCAGAGGCAATAAGGGTACATAGCGTGTCGTGTCTTTCCCTGAGTGACCTCTGTGCACCGCCCGGGCCAAGGTTCGTGGATCCGTTGTCGTGCCCACAACATCAGGAAAAAATGCAATGTATAGATAGGATTTCATAGACGAAATAGCACACATAGAACGAACGCCTACCCAAGTATATGTACTCCTGCATAGCCTCGCCGTACCTATTCATAGCCCCCGATAGCGCACCATAGCACCAGGTTATCCCCCCATAGCACACCATAGCGCTAGGTATTCTCCCCCACGCGCGCTGGAGCCCTATCAGGTGAGGGACTCATAGCCCACAATAGCGATACAGACACTATATACACAGAGGGGTGTGAGGTAGCACCCACACTGTTTTTGAAACCCAGCTTTGCAGCAAATTGACATAGTGACATAGCGGACACAGCATGGAATGGGATTTGGATATCATTGGCATGTAGTATATAGGGGATCAGTTATACATGTATCTGGTTCTCTCGCTGCTGCCTCAGCCTAACTAGGGACAATGTATGCATCCGCCTCGCACTCCTCTGCCGAGTCCGCTGCTGCCTCGTGCATGGCCTCATCGAAATCGGTATTTGTAAGCTGAGAGATGGCTGTCCCTCCTCCTGAAGGACGCCAGCCCCGGAATGGGCACTAGAATCAACTTGAACAACAGAGTGCAGATGTTATCTGGAGAGAAAACTCACCGCGCCTCGTCATGCAAGCGTTGCTGCATGCGCGCGAGAAGATGCCTGCCTTGCACGTTCCCTCCGTCCCTTGAGCTTAGCACGATGGGCTAGGTGCTTGTCACAGATGCCTTTTCAGTGAAATACACGGCCTTCAACTGGCCATCCTTCCATGCGTTCACGCAGTTTTCAATCTGAACGCTGAGTGAACATGGCCGTTCATATTTCAAGGATCAGAAGGGAGTCACGGTCGTGAACACAAGGGCCATGGTTGGCAGAGGAATGGGATTGAATAGAGATGGAACACACATGTAAACATACCCAGTGTCAGGGGACACCCTGTTTTCCATTTCCAGTTCCGACACCATACCCAGTTCCGACTCCATTTCCGACTCCGCTTCCGGTTCCGATTCCATCTCCGCATCCGCTTTCGGGAACGATTCCGCTTCTGGGAGAACTTCCACCAGTTCCGTTCGCCTTGCCAGTTCCACTCCAATTTCCGACTTCCGCCCCGGAACAGTGTCAGAAATCAAGCGACTCGCATAATAGGTGGCATCAAGGGTCGATCAAGGGTCAGGGGGATGCAGGGTTGATGGCGGGTGCCAAGTGTTGTCCCTGGCTGCGCAGCGTAGTATAATACGGGCTCGCTGACATTGGGGGTCCTTAGACTTTTCTCTTTGGATTTCCCCTTGTCAGGTGAGAACCCCCTCTCTTGTATGCTCTGTTCATTTATACATACTTTGGATTTCCCCTTGTCAGTTGTGTGGTAGTGTGATCTCCACGACTAGCCAGGGTTGCCCTTACAGTAACCTTCAAGTGCTTGAGTATGGTAGAGGAGGTATATGGATGGATGTTACCATGCTATTCCAACTTCCGACACTCCATTCCACCTCCTTTCCGACATTCTGATACTTCCAACAATCTCACCCCTTGTTATATCCTTTCCCCATTCAACTCTATTACTTAGACCCCCCAGACTCGACTCGCAGCACAGCAAGACCATATGTCCAACCCCTCTGGAGTCCCTTTGTTCCATCTTGTCAAATATGCTTTCCATCCCCTTGTTCTTTTGCCCATTGTTCTTGACTCTACCCTGCACCCCCTTGTAGTTCGTTGTTCCTGATTAGTTACTTACCCTGTATATCATATCTGACTTCCACTTTCTTCAGAACTTGCTTAGTAGTACAACATTACATGTTGCTTCAGCTCTTTGTATAAAAACCCCCTCATGTACATTCTCCATTCTGCAATCAGATAATCACCTTTGATATGTGATTCCCTTTGCTCTATCTCCTGTTCTTAGACAGTGAGTATTGCAAGACTTCTGGCTCTACATCTTCCTGTGAGGGCAACTCTCCCTAGACAGTGAACTCAGGCGGTGTGGTAGAGGAGGATCCAAAGAGGAAAAGCTAAGGACCTCCGCTACCAGTGCACTACCTATATACCTCACACCCCTGATTGAAGTCAGGGATGCCTGATCCACTCCTGACACATGTCCGCATCCCCACAGCCCTCACCTACCACACACATCTCAACCCAGTGGGTCCCACCACCTTGGCACCATTTGGGGACAATTTCCAAAGCTGAAGCTTCAGAAACTTGGCCAGGCTCTCGGGATGTGCTCAGGTGCTCATTCTGTCCAGGTTCTGTTGCTTCTGATTAAACTTTCTTTATTTCAAATTTTACAAAATAAAGTATATCTGATCCAGAATTACTGGCAGATCCAGCCCTTGGGTCGGAACCGAAGCTGAGGCTAGAAATGTCCTCAGGAGGGGTTCCCCTGACACTTCTACCTTCCACCTTCTGACTTAGTTTCCAACCTTTGACTTACCTCAATACTTTCCAACTTCCAACTTCCAATCTGAAATACTTAGGACGATAGTTCATTGGGGGTGCAACACATAAGTTGAAGCACAGTGACACTTCCCAATGAAGCCCTGGGGACTTTGAATGAAGTTAGATACCATCTTTGAGTGCATTAATTGATTTTACCTATCGATCACCAATGCGATTCGAAACCAGCAATGCCGTTCCCAGATCCACAACATGACTCTAAAGTCATATCAAACATCTCCAAGATAACAGATATCCTCAGAGTCTCGAGGGAACAGTCGACATCCTCATCATCGACATCCATATAATTGCTCTGGTCTTGGTCAGAAGACAAGAGGGAATGGGGAAACTTCTCATTCTTCATCGACGTCCATCTAATTGTCGACAGGGACGTACCACTCTCCTGGGAGTGCTGTGGTGAAGACCTTGCTGGCCACCCAAGGCTCTGCAACTTGCAGAACATTCTGTGGTCAGCAAGGTTTTCACCATAGAAAACTCTTGTGATATGGTCGGGTAGTTGCACATTGTGAGTGTATCACGACCTCGCCATAATCGCAGAGCCTTCTGTGGCCGACAAGGGGCTGGCACCATTGCATTCAGCAGTGGCGCCACGTCTCAGCTGGACACCATTGAATCCACTAGTGTCTCAGCTGAGGTGTGCCGCCATTCTGCCTCGGAGGCTGATCCAGCGTGCTAGATACAAGCAGATCTTAGCAGACAGGGAGGAGCCAAAGTCCTCTTTCGAGTGCCAATACCAGCTTTGGCCCGTATGTGTGTCTTGGGTACATGCATTGCGTACCTGATCATCCTGACCACCACAACGTCCACCCTTGAGAAGTGTTGAAAACCGCCTCTCGAGAGGATCCACACCCTTTCCTTCATCATCCAAATCTGAACCACCCCCGTGGGTGACTCAGATCCCGAGGACAAAACGCAAGGTCCTCATACACCTGAGACAGGAGAGAAGTGGGCTTGCCTCCTTTCTTACCATTGGAACATGCCATTGGAGCTTGGATCGTGGGCCTTGGGGCTTTATGGGAGAGTTGCTGTCTTCAGGCTGATTGATATAACTACCATTCAGCCAGCTCATTGCCATGAAGGGAGAGGGGGTTGAATAGAAGGACACTGGGGATCTCTTGTTGTGGATGTTGTCGGGACAGCAGGGGTAGATCCGCTATCTCGGCGGTTCGCATCAATTGACCTTCCGGCATGTCGAGGGCAACATAATCAACACGCTGCCTTTCCCTTTGAGGAGGCAGGAGGGTTTGAAGGGTGCCGTAAGACCTCTTCCAGGCACCTTGACATGATGCTTTGAGCGATATGCTGTGGGTGGCTCCTGAAGAGACGGTGAATCTGGTTCCAGTGCCGTTGAGGGATGGTGATGTCTGTCATATGAAGAGGTGAGCTGGGGCAAATCTCTATAATAAAACAGCATACAGGACATCCCCTAATGAAAAAACCCTTTCATGAACCCCCTGACCCTTTGGAGGAGGTTTTGCATGTCTGGGAGACAAGCCACTGCCTTAAATAGATGATGCTATGTTAGCTATGTCGCAGAGGTCCCCCAACGACGACTTACAATGTGGCCGTCAGGAAACAGATGG
Organism: Gautieria morchelliformis; assembly: GCA_015179125.1. Lineage (NCBI taxonomy): Eukaryota > Fungi > Basidiomycota > Agaricomycetes > Gomphales > Gomphaceae > Gautieria > Gautieria morchelliformis. Next base: position 9,550 of record WHVA01000758.1, read on the forward strand.
CGACGCAACCAATTTTCACCACTGACTCAAGAGACACCTGACCTACGGCCTTTGATGACGATGCCACAAGCCGGTAGTCACGTGGTGTTAGGACAATCATTGGCTTTGGCCACTTTGACTGTCATAAGTATGCAGGCTTTGTCATGAGTCAGGCCGTCCGATATAGCTTAGTTTCTTGTAAGACGGTTCAGATGAGGTGGTGGTGGCGGGTGGCGGGTGGCGGGTGGCGTGGGCGAACATTGTGTCCAACAAAGGTGATAGGGATAGGAGTGTAACTGGCGATTATTTTAGATCTTTAGAGGAGTCTTTGTCATGTGTAGAGTTTGGATTATGGTGAGCATGGTAACACTGGGGTGGTAAGTGGTGGAACGGATGGTACTCACAGTGGTGGGAGGTGCTTGGTCCTGGGTGAAGAAGAGTGTAGAAGTGCCTCGCGTGACGCACAAGACGTATTGGGAGAGATGCAAAACTTATTCATAGGGTGGAGAGGATGTGGGTGGGAAGTGGGTGGTAGGAAAAAGGAAGGGCATTCATCTCAGGAGTCCCCGGACTGGCTCAAAGTACTAGGTCTGTAATCCTACCTTTCACATACAGTACCTGTATGTTCCATAAACCCGTAATATGGCCGTACCGTCGACGGTTCTGGCAGCCCAACATACGGTATGGTGCTGAGCCCTAGTCGAGTCATTCTCACAAAATCAGTCGTGATCCTCTCGGAACTATTAACTTCAACTTTGGCTGGTCTTGCCCCTAGTAAATATAAATTCAGAATCCCCATCGGTGGCGCCAATGATGTACACTGCGCTCGGCATTGCCCAAGGTTCCAGTCATGGGAGAGATACTGACAATCAGTACATTCTGGCCACTGGGAATGAGTACCTAGCACTTCAGTGGCTGCGACCCATGGAGTCTACTGAATTGTAGCGGCGGTGGGTCTCCGACTCTCTCCCTGCTGAGTTTAAAATAGGGAGTTACTAATGAGGTTTCAGTTGACCCTAAGTGTTTGTTTTTGCTTCTGTCTCGCTGCTGCATACGGGTGGAATTGTTATTATGACAGCCATTGATACAGACCATGCTGTTACTAATCTGGGGAATGTGATGAAATCAACGAGACCCAGACACATTCAAGATAGTGTTCTGTGGGCTCCGGCTGGGCTCAAAGCCTGGGCTTGGGCTCGGCCTGGAGGGGCTTGGGCTCATCGAATTCTGAGCCCAGCCCTTGAAGAAGGGCCAGGCCTGGGCTAAAGCCCGGGCCTGCAGGTGTGGGCAGTTGTCGAAGGGCATCGATGCCGCACATGCATTATGATGTTTGGTACTTGTACTTAGTATTAAATTCAACTACTAGACAACCTCCTCTCCCAGGAGGTTGTCTAGTTCAAGCTCACAGTCACTCTCTAAGTCTAAGTCAATAGTACCCTCACTGGATCCACCCGCGGTTTTCCCATCACCAATGAGATCAATCTTGAGCGAGGACATGGGTGCCGGCTCACAGGTGAGCAAGTCATTTTGTAGGGCACATTTTATTATCTGGAAGCCTCCACTACATCTCCTTTTAGACCCGTAAGTGGATGTTCAACGCTGTTGGGATATTAAGCACCATTTGCTGGCATGGCATGATGCCCTCAGTATCATCTTACTGTGTCTTGCAAATGTTGCGTTCTGTTTACTTGGCCTTCGACGTTGCTCACACCCAATTCGACCGTTCACAGTGCTGCTTCAGGATGGGTATGGGGTACAGATGAAGTTAATATCGAGGGCTGGAAAGCTTTGAAGCAATTACCTGGACACGAAAGCACTGGGTCGGCTCTTGCCCTCACTTTCTCCATATGCATTGTTCTCACTTTCCATCCAGATGTGACTGATCTCGCCTGGCCATCGGATGACAGATACCTCGCTTCTGTTGGGCTTGATTCCATGGTCATTGTATGGTGTGGTTTGTCACTTTGTGAGCATTCCCTATTCCTGTCCAAATAATAATATATCTTCATTGACCTATGTTCAGAGCAGCTTATTCGGCTTGAATCACATCAAAGGTTTGTTAATGGTGTGTGCTGGGATAGAATATCTCACAACGCAGGTGGGTAATTATCTGTTATTTGGAGATACGCATAGTAGTGACTGGAACCCTCTTTACAGTCTGACGACAAGACTGTCAAAATTTGGCACACTACCGATTGGGTACTCGAGGCCACCATTGACAAGCCATTCAAGGAGAGCCCAGGGAGCACATTCTTCAGACATTTGAGGTGCATCATCACTGACTGCTGCCTGTTCAGATATAGCTCATGTCCCCTTATCCCCACCAGTTGGTCACCTGATGGTGTGCACCTCACGGCGTCGAATGCGATGAACAACAAGGTAGCTGCTGTCATTGCCTGGCAGACGTGGACATCTGAGATTTCTCTCATGGGCCATGAAAATACTGTAGAGGGTGCCGCCTCCAACCCCCACTTATTCTTGAGGAATCCTGAGGTATTGAAGACTGGCGTGAGTCCTCAGTTCACCACATTAAAGAAGCTGTGACAGTGTCACACTGACATACTTCCAGGGGGTGGCGACTAGGTGGAGGGGTTGACAAATTTTTCATCTAATTCAAAACTTTTTTTTGGAACTACAGTTACACTTTTTGGGAGTTCGCAAACGACGATCCACACTGGCGCTGGCGATTTAGTTTCCCACCCAAAAGACCAGGCTTAAGGGCTGGGCTCAGGGCTTCCGAAAATGAGGCCAAGCCCTCCTCTTGGGCTTTTGGAGGCCTGGGCTCGGCTTGGCTTGAGCTTTTAAGGGCCAGGCTCGGGCCAAGCGAGAGCAACCTGGCCATTCGCACGGCGTCCATGGACCTGATAACCCTAATTCGTTAGTAAGATGCATGTACATGTGGGTGGCAGACAATAATAGATACATCCCATTGCCTCATACGGGCAACTCGGGAACTTGACTGCATCGTTCCCCATAACGTTGTGCTCGCTGTTTGTCGGATACATGTCGGCCCTGAGCTCATCGCCCGCCACAACGAGCCGCCTTAAGCCCCCGTTCTGGAAAACATTGACCTCATGATGGCTCTGTCGAAGGTTTCCCCGTATGACACATCGCACCAGCCCAGATCCCCATGTCATTCTCACATATGACACATTCCCTCACCTGCGTCCTTTGCCGCCTTGTCTCCAATCCTCGTCGATGGCCCAACGATGTCTACTTTCAGTCCTTGTAGAGTCACCTGAGCTTCCATTTGACATTCTTGTAACCTTCGTAGACATGACAAGCCATGTCTCATGTGGAACCAACGCTCCCAAATCACTGATCCCCCCAACACACTGCCTGTCAGCATCCATTGCTTCATGCGCGACACATTAGATATCACCGATGAACTCGTAAGGTTTTGTGGGAGACATTGAAGGGGTTGTGGAACCAGAGGATAATATGAACAAATGGCTCATGAAGCGGTCAGTACAGCCAGGATACCGAGGCCCCAGCTACCATATGTGGAATGTGTCTCAAATATGTGTCGTGAGTCCACACTGTTGTCCATCTGTCCGCCGAACCCACTGTTCTGCGATCTAGTTTAATCACACTTGCTGTACAAATGGAGCTTTGAATCTCATAATACACCATGCCTGCATTTCTATGCCCACCTCTCATTCTCATTCGATGGCTTCAGCTGTTTGGCCGAATGAACTGCTCAGGGGAGGCATCTCCTTGGGAATCACCGTCTCTCAAATAGAGAAACTACATCATACACATTCGACTGGTGGCCATCTCGTAATGGTGCTATACAGGTGCCTACCTTGCCCATGTCTGCAAATTACGCCCTAGGCCAATGGGTTTAGCGATGATTGTTAGAAATTGGTCATAATGGGTTACTGGGACTCAGTTGTCATTTATCGGTTCGAATATTGAATGGGACAACACGATGGTTCACTTGCATCCAAACAGCCATGGTCAAAGGGGAGGGAAAGACAAATTTTTAGATCCAACGGGTAGTATTACACAATTGGTCCAGATATGGACATGGAGATGTGGCAGACACAGTAATATCCTCGCAGTGAGGAGGGTGCATATGATTTAGTTCGGCTGCTGGATACTCATCTGTCTATATATGGCAAATATGGACCCATTCTGGTGGTTCATGGGTGGGCATGGTTCATGGGGTTCGGTGGGCGTTGTGGTCACATGACTTTATCTTTTAGGATTTGTGGGTCCATGGATGGATCCATAGATGTGTCCATAGACCGGGTGCGAGCGGCCGGGCCTTTCTGGGCCAAGCCTGGGCTTGAGCCCGAGCCTGCAGAACACTAATTCATGAATCTTGATCTTCGCGATTACAGCGTCAAAATTCAGAAGCGTGTCAATATAAATGGCAGGATATCAGGCATCTATCTACTTGAGAATTGAATGGGAGTGAGGACTCTTGGGTTGGGTTTATGGGAGAACGGATGGCAACTGTGTTTACTGTGACGGGAGTGCGTGTGTACATGAACGATGTTTAAAAGATTTATTGTAAGGTATTTAAAGCCTAGGCAACAAGATGTCAAAGGAACAAAGAGTTGTCAAAACTCAAGTTGAAATTCACTTTTGACTTTCCAGTGTCAATGGAGGACCATTTGAGTGCAGATGCAAACAACATGGTCAATAGGCAACTTCATTTTCTGGATGGTTCAGAATGAGTGGCAGAAGGCAAACCATTGGACGGACATGTGATTGGGCCATTGGAAGAGTCCTCAAAGAGCACATTTTACATTCATGGATAAGGTGGCTGCAATTGGCCAATTGTCTGAACAAGCAGCTGCATATTCAAGCAGTTACGGCGCAGTTGTGGAGCTCAATATCAGCAGTTGAAGGAAAGCTATTTGTATAAGGAAAAGCCTAAAAGTGGTGCATGAATTGGGACATAGACTCCTGTGGTGGTAATGATTAAAGATGGTATAGAGATAACACAGTCTCACTTTGGAAAAATGAGCCAATTGTTTATCACCCATATGGGGACAGAATCACAACCGATAATTGGCTTGTTAAGGAGGAGATCAATGCTGCTGATTTTGTTGGAAAACTAGTTAATCTGTTGGAGATTCGAAACATAGGTGGTTGCTAGCTCAAGTCACGCCGACTTGTGAGAAAAAAGTTTAGGTCTAATGGTTTTGTAGGTGGGGTTAGGTTGGGTATGATGAGCCAAGAAGGAGGTAGTTCATGGCACACGAAAACTTACCAATCAGTTGTTAATTGCATACAATTGGCGTTGAAGCCTGTAGTGGAAACAGAAGGTGATCGACTTCAAGGGAGTTCATTGTCTATTTGGAAACATCCTCGTGATGATGATGGCGAACGAGATGAAAGTCCCCCACTGGTACCAGCACCAAAGTGTACGTTATTAGGACCAGGCACGCCTCCTGTTGCGAGCAGCAGTAAAAAGTTACGAACTTTCTTTTTAAATGAAGACATTTTACTGCTGCTCGCAACAGGAGATGCCAACGTGCCTGGTCCTAATAACATACACTTTGGTGCTGGTACCAGTGGGGGACTTTCATCTCGTTCGCCATCATCGTCACAAGGATGTTTCCAAATAGACAACGAACTCCCTTGAAGTTGATCACCTTCTGTTTCCACTACAGGCTTCAATGCCAATTGTACGCAATTAACAACCAATTGGTAAGTTTTTGTGTGCCGTGAACTACCTCCTTCTTGGCCCGTTATACCCCACCTACAAAACCATTCCAAGATAATTCATCCACGTGCCTGAATTCTTTCTCACAAAGTCGGTGTGAGTTGAGCGACCACCCAAGAACCAGGCCAAAATACATCTTGGATCTCTAATGGATTAACTGGTTTTCCATAGAAGAGCATATGTGAAGAAACACAATGAAACCATGAGATAACCAAAGAGGACTACCGAATGCATGACTCACAAGCAACACCTGAATATATATGATACAAGAGTGTACATATATGAAAAAAAAGAAAAAAAAAAAAAACCTAAATTTGAAAATGCAAAAGCAGACGGTGTAGGGAGGAGAGTAATAACAGAACGAGATTTTGCTCTTAGTCACACTTCAATCGAGTGATAAAAAGTCCCCCTATCCTTCAGAGAGAATCGAGGACGGGCCTCCCCCTAAGATAAGTAAAGCCCCACTGATTAAAATTCAATAGGGTGCGTCTGCCGAGAAAGTTAGTAGAAGGTGAATCCCCGTCAGTGAAGTCATGGACTTTTGCGTTCAACCAGCCCTCCCTCTCCTTCAGGAGAGTTGGGGACTACTGATGCTGGATCCATATACCTGCTGCTACGCACCGGTTGGCTGTTCCCGATGGGCAGGACCATGCAAAACCAACCCCCCAGGCAAACTTTCAACTTTGAATATCATTGCAATCTCATGAATAGTGGGTACCTAGATGTACATGCATGCCAAAAATTGAACCCACAAATCCCATGTTTGATGAGTCAGAGTCACAAATAAACGCTAGCCTACTCTAATAAAACACAACACACTACCTGCAGTGTCCTAGGCTTGGATGTTGTTGATACTACTAGTGCTCCTCTGGGGCAGTAATGGTGGTCGCCACTTTTCGCTCCCGTCCCCAGGGGCCAGTGGCTCTGGGGGCCGTGGGGTCATGGCGCTGGTGCTTGATGACTCCACCTCTGAGCAGCATTGGGAGCCACACATGGCGCGTCCAGGTTGGACGGCGATGGGGAATTTGATGCAGATGGGGGCGGCAGGGACACGCGAATTGCGGTGGGAGAAAAGTCGCCTATTGTCAACAAGGCTTGCTCCGACACGCGCTGCATAAGCAGTGGGGGCGGCTTTCACGTGGCATCCTGCTGGACGACACTTTTCAGTGCTTGCGACGTGGGGGATTCGACAGCTGCAGGTGAAGGTGACGTGGGCGATGCGGATGCGGGGGCTGGCACCGGCTGTCCGGACGAGCAGGGGAGGTGTCGGGCGTCCCCGACTTGGGGTCAAATATGGAGCCGCCGCCGAGGAAGAAGATACATGGCTCACGTCCACCGCCCCTGTGGCCCCCTCCGCTGCGCCGTCTCCCTCCAGCTGCACCTGCACCTGTGTGCTCCCGCTCTGGAACAGTCTACAGGTTCTGGATCATCTTTCCAGTGCCCATAGTCCACTCCCCACCTCCCCTACATCCTCCACCTGCCCACTCGCCGGCACTGGTGTGGACCCGAGTGTTATCACCTCCCCACAGTGCGGCGCGTGTATGCCCAGGATCGTCATGGTCCCCGCTGTGGGCTGCGCGCAGATGTGCTCTGTGTGGGATGGCAGCTGTGCGCCGCCGAGCGCGCAAACGTAGTGCTGTGTGCGCTGGTGGGCTCGGGCGGGGGCATGGTGAAGGCATGTACGGCGCCGCCTCGCTCTGCATGTGGTATATCGATCGAAGTGCTGGCATATGCATGGTTCTCCACACTCGCTGTGTCCAGACATTCCCGCTTTTGCTCCCACTCTACACCTTCCTTCTCAACTCCACATAACTTCCCCTCCCGCCTCCCTCTGCCCCAGAACCCTTCCGCACCCCACCATAAAAGTCCCCATGGTCCGCTTCCAACTCCCTTCCACACACCCTCTCCCCTTCACCCCACTCCCTGTCCCCATCTCTCTCTCGCCCTCTCCCAACTGTCATATTCAAGTGAACGAAAAATTTCCGTACACCTCCACCAGCAGTCTGCAAGTTATCCCACATCTTGAGTTTCACCTGGGTCAGGATAGGTGGCATATTCCATAAAACACCATCCGGAGGGGGGATAAGGGAACATTCTTAAACCATATGAAGAAGGGAAAGGGTCATGGTAGACCCCAGTGGAAGATGAGAGTCCAAGGCTAGCCGAGTGACAGGTTGGGCGTGAATGATCTTGGAAACAAGGCTAAGGGACGACAGAAGGATTGGAGAAGGGCAAGTTGTCTTCAGTGGAGGATGTTCACATTGACAACAATGTATATTCTTCTAGGATATATTAGATATCTTTTAAAATACCAACCCTAACCAAATTCATAATCCATCATTTTGAGCAACTTGTATATTGTGAACATCCTAAATTTTTTTGAATGTTCTGATATTTTAAAAATATGGTTGTATGTGCTAAAGCATGGTGTGTATTGATATAACAGAGCAATTTCAGAGAGGATGTGAATGACTATATATTAAAAGTATACATGAAACATGTTAGATGTACAATCACAGAATATAGAAGCAAGTATGGACAATACCTGTACTATATTATTATATATGGTTGAGAGATCTGATTAGAAGGTATGTTTAAAATAATATGCATGTATAATACAAAGATATGTAACTATTGATGTTTAGACAATGGGGTATACACCCTTTCCTGGGGGAGCAGCAGACTGTGAGAAAGAACTGTGGGGCTAGGATTAAGCATGCCTTACAGGTGCTGGCAACTGCCTCAATTTTGATATATTTTATGAAATATAGATGAGCTAAGCTATATATACATATATATGACATTTATAAACATCCTCCTAGGAAAACATTTTAAAAACTATCAATGATATATTCTAAGGCTCTCCTAAAAAGAATTGAGGTTCTCCTTTTATTCCAAGATCTCTTTTTATTCTTTCAAATATTTCAGGAAATTTGCTTAGTATCTTATTCACATCTATTTCTCCTTCTCTTTTGGGACCTTCATATATTGTCAATATAAAAGGGATATCTTTACCTTTTTCTTTTCTGTCTTCTTGTCTTTCTAAAGAGAATCTTACTGCACACTCCGGTCATCTGATCCCAATATGACCCACTGGTTGTCAGGAGACATGGCGATGGAGCGCACTGCACCCTACATTCACACTAATGAGTATCATCATTCATGAATAATGAAGATATAGGAGCCCAGGCAGCAAGCAAAGGACAAGAAGGAAACACAGGTCAAATGGCCTGTGACAAACCTCATGTCCCCTCAACTCAACCATACACACACACTCCCCTTTGTTCAGGCTGCCCTCATCCTTTAGCGGCAAGTCCATGTCCTCTGCACCCACTTCACATGGCTGCCTCAATCCCCTTTGCTTTGTATTCCTTAGCAACGGCCCCAAATCGCAGTGCTTCATGGTCTGGTCCTCACTCCCACTGATGAGACCCTTTCCATCAGGTGTAAACACCACACTGGACATGCTGTCAATGTGACCCATGAGGCAAGTGATGAGTTGCCCTGTCTGGACATCCCAGAGGTGCACAATAGTGTCATGGTGGCCTGTGGCGACTAGACCCCCATCAGGAGAGATGGTGACAGGGGGTCTGCCAACATTGAGCTACATATTGCAAGGCCAAACCAACACAAAGCATACCACACCCAGGCATCAACACCCCACATAAGCACAATGATGTGTATCAGCATGCCACAGGCAATGATACACAATGATAACACGCACATGCACTTGTTCTGTGATCCAGAATGCCTTGTGCTGCCTGGTCTCCATGTTCCAGATACGCACGGTGTTGTCCCAGGAGCCAGAGAAAATGAGGTGGCCATCACTAGAGAAGTTCAGGGAGAAAATACCCTTTTGATGACCCTCAAATATGGACAGGATGCACTTGTTGGCAATGTCCCATATCTGATAGTGATGTGAGTGAGGTGAAGGGATATGCAAGTTGTGAGGGATAAAGGTGCAGGTGAAAGGAAACATATAGTCCATGGATGAGTGCAGATTAGAGGGAATCAAGGTGTAGGTGAAGAAGTAAATAAAGTGTCAGCACACAACATGAAGAAAAACTCTAAAACTGTGATTGTGGGTGACTGTCACGAGAAGCTTCCCATCAGGGCTGAAGCACACATTATGATTGAAGAGAGTGGTGTCATTGGCAAGCACACTTGGTCAAGTGAAATTTGCAGGGTAGATGAGGGGAAAGGGAGAGGTTCAGGTGAGACAAAGCAAAAGGTGGTGCAATCCACTCACCATGTCCTTTCCCTGGTGGCTGTGTCATATATTTGTCCAGAATGCAAGCACCCCATTGCAAGGTAGTGCCTGTCAACTGAGAAATGGACATATACTATGTCACTAGAAGGTGCTGGGTTAGTATGGAACTGCCAGACAGAGGAGATGAGATGAATCAAATTTAAGCCTTATCTAGCCATCCAACTCCACAAACCAAACGAACAGTCCCAAACCAACTTAGCCATGGTGACTCACCACCCCTGATGACCATGCTTTAGTGTATGCCTCAAATTCACATCTACTCGATGCTGCGGGACATGTTTGCTGAAAGTTGCTACCCACCCTGATCCCTAGAGAGGGGAATGAGCACATGAGGGCATAAAAAAAAGGGAGATGTCTAGCAAAAGTGGCAACACACCCAAGCCAACTATGGTAATGCCATATACAGGTTCATATTATGGACTCCCACAGCCGTCTCCACCAACAATGAGGCAATTGCATCATGACCATGTATCACTGCTGCCTGCAGTGCACCACCATATACTCCTCCTTGAGCATTGACGTTAGCACCCCTCCTGATGAGCAGCTGAACTACCACATCACAACCACTTTCCACAGCCGCCTGTAATGCATCACCATAGTATCCACCTTGGGCATTCACATTTGCATCCTTGTCTAGGAGCTGGACAGTTGTATCATGACCCCATAATGCTGCTGCCTGCAGTGCACTCTGTCATGAATCGGTTTATTTCACCAACTGTGCTGAGCGTTTACACAGAATCTTTTCCCCCAATCGTCTCATCAGACCACCACCATCACATCTTCATACCCCAAGTTGAGCCATCACCTCCAGTGCCATGTGCTTCACTGCCACTCCCACACATGCACCTACACCATCATTCCCTATGCAGATGTTGCCAAGCATTCGGGCACCATCACCGGTCCACACCAGGCAACAATCTGGCAGGATGAGTGCCGACAGCATGGATTAGGGAAGCCTTGATCCCCATGAACTCTTCTTCGACCCTTCCTCAGGACGAGTTGACATGCCTATGCACTATATTCCCTTTGTGCATGAGGACAAGAGAAGTGTAGAGATTCAGATATTGGAAAGCGGGGTTAGCACCAGCTATGACCCATATTTTTTCGACCATTTCCAACCCTCTCAACCACCTAACCCTACACCACCCCCTTCGATTGACTTGGAAAGTCAACCATTGCCTCAGAGGCTGTGTGTCTGGAGCAGAGATGTGTGGTTCTGGATTGTTGGTTGGCTCAGGGGTTAGGACGACTCATTATTGTCTCCATGAGTCACTCTTGATTTACCAGTATTCCTCATGACTCACTCTTCTTGTTTTCATTGACTCATTATGACTCAGTTCCCCTATTGTGTACCATATCAGCTTTATTGTCCTAACTCCTCTTCATGACTCACCTGACTCATTCTGACTCATTGTGACTCATCCCTCCTGTTGTTCTGACTCCTTCTCATACTCACCTGACTTATTGTGACTCATCCCCCCTGTTGTTCTGACTCCTTCTCATACTCACCTGACTCACTCTGACTCATTCTGACTCATTCTGACTCACGGTGACTCATCTCTCCTATTGTCTTCTGACTCATCCCCCTTTTCCAAAGTAGATAAATACCAGAGCTTTCTCCATGTATTTCACTAGTTTGGTTATCATATACGTTACACTGTCTCCTGTGCCCTTAAGCACTTGAGGATACCTTGCTCACTCTATCGTCTCTCTTCTCTCAATCTCTTACTTCGAGGCTTGTCTACTGTCTACTTCAGACTTGTCCTTCTTCTTATCTCTTTCGACCAACCAGAACAGGCACCCCTTCTTAGTGCAGGGTCTTCAGCATTGGGATCTTACGCCTGGTGTGGACAGTTCTGACACACTCCCAAAGTGTCCTCCCTGTGCATTCACATTGGCACCATTCTCTAGTAGTAACCGGATAATTGTATCATGACCCCCTGATGCTGCTGCCTCCAGTGCACTCCCATGCATTCTTCCATGAGCATTCACCTCTGCACCATTCTCAATGAGCAACTGGATAGTTGTAACATGACCCTTTAATGCTGCCGCCTGTAATGCATTACCATAGTATCCACCTTGGGCATTCACATTTGCATCCTTCTCTAGGAGCAACTGGACAGTCATATCATGACCCCGTGATGCTGCTGCCTGCAGTGCACTCCCAAAGCGTCCTCCCTGTACATTCACATTGGCACCATTCTCTAGTAGTAACCGGACAATTGTATCATGACCCCCTGATGCTGCTGCCTCCAGTGCACTCCCATGCATTCTCTCATGAGCATTCACCTCTGCACCATTCTCAATGAGCAACTGGACAGTCGTAACATGACCCTTTAATGCCGCTGCCTGTAATGCATTACCATAGTATCCACCTTGGGCATTCACATTTGCATCCTTCTCTAGGAGCAACTGGACAGTCATATCATGACCCCGTGATGCTGCTGCCTGCAGTGCACTCCCAAAGCGTCCTCCCTGTACATTCACATTGGCACCATTCTCTAGTAGTAACCGGACAATTGTATCATGACCCCCTGATGCTGCTGCCTCCAGTGCACTCCCATGCATTCTTCCATGAGCATTCACCTCTGCACCATTCTCAATGAGCAACTGGACAGTCGTAACATGACCCTTTAGTGCCGCTGCCTGTAATGCATTACCATAGTATCCACCTTGGGCATTCACATTTGCATCCTTCTCTAGGAGCAACCGGACAGTCATATCATGACCCTGTGATGCCGCTGCCTGCAGTGCACTCCCAAAGCGTCCTCCCTGTACATTCACATCTGCACCCTTCTCTAGGAGCAACCGGACAGTCCTATTATGACCCCATGATGCCGCCACCTGCAATGCACTACCATAGCGTCCCTGCGCATTCACATCCATACCCCTGTCTATGAGCAACTGGAGAATTGTACCATGGCTGCATGCTGCCGCTGCCACCAGTGCAGTCCCAGTGTCTCCTCCAGGCACATTCACATCTGTGCCCTTCTCTAGGAGCAACTGTATGGTTGTATCATGACCCCGTGATATTGCTGCCTGCAGTGCACTTCCAAAGTGTCCTCCCTGTGCATTCACGTCCACACCCTTCTCTAGGAGCAACTGGACAGTTGTATCATCACCCCGTGATGCCGCTGCCTGCAGTGCACTCCCAAAGCATCCTCCCTGTGCATTCACGTCCACGCCCTTCTCTAGGAGCAACCGGACAGTTGTATGATGGCCCCATGATGCCACCGCTTGCAGTGCACTACCATAGCTTCCTCCCTGCACATTCACATCTGTGCCCTTCTCGAGAAGTAACTGGACAATCATATCATGACCCTGCAATGCCACCACCTGCAGGGCTGTGCCACAGTATCCTCCAGATGCATTCACATCATATCCTTTCTGCAACAGATGTTGGCATGCTCTTTCCAACCCAGTCTCAGCTGTGATGTAAAAAGGATTCACCCTGGTGCTCTGATTGTAAAGCCACATCCAGTTGATGTAAACAGCACTCTTGGGTTCCAGGAGGGCAATGATTAACTGGTGTAGATCATCTGAGTCACCAGCCTTGTCTGCTCCAGCATGACCCATCCAGTGCTTTGCAGCATAGTGAGATAGTGGATAGGACCTGGCTGTATTTGAATTTACACCATTATTCTGGTCAAATTGCAGCAGGTATGCCAGACATGTCTTCGCAATGAATACATGTGCAACCTTTTCATTAAAATAATAACATGAAAGTGCAGTCGGGCTTGTCCTCAGGTGTTTTCCAAGATCAGATATTCTCGCACAGAAAAGTGTGCCAGTCTGATGTCTCTTGCTTTAGTGAAGGGTACCTTGTCCTCATGGTGGTCAATACTGCTCTCATTATTGTTGTCCCCATAGTCATCATCCTTGGTGTTGTTGCGCTCTCGGAATGTAATAGAAACAAGACTCGAGCATATAGCCAATATGTCACCTGGATCCCGAAGCCGCTGGCGTCGGTCAAACATAGGTCCTTCTCTTGCATCAGGATCTGTAGTGAGCACTTCCACAGCCTCGTCCGTTGATAATGTGACTACAGAGAATGCAAGCCACTGCAGCAAACTCAGAGCATACCGCCTATCATCCTCATGGATAGCAGTGAGGATTCGATCATATGTCTCGTTAAGCGTCCTTGGGAGACAGGTGAGTGCTTTCTCAAGTGCTGCAGGAGTTCTGCATCTCCGTATTGCATCCAGTTGACAGACAACCCATCGAAACCTTGCTGTTCTGTCAGAAATCATTCACACGCAGGTAAATGAGCACTCACATCCCATGTGCACCTTGAGTCAGGGTAGTCTTAACCATTTCCTTCTCATGTGCCGAGTACATGCTAAACTCGACATCATCTACAAGTCTCCTGGAAACATACACTCGGATGTCACCGTTGACAAGACTCTTATCCATGAGTACTTCATGTGAAACCAAGCCACTTAGTGCCTTTTGAATGTCTCCCTCTTTCCGACTCGTTGCCAGCAGGTGCAAGGTATCCAGCTTCCAATCATGGCCCTCTCTGAGCACTTTCAAAAATCTAGATCGCTCCGGGCATTCGTCAAGCGCATCAAAAACAATATATACGGCCTGGAAGCCCCTGATTATAGTTTTCAGGGTTGACATCAGGTCTTCTTGACTTGGGGCTTGATGCGTATGACCCTGCTCATTCTTGGAGAATAATGACTCCAGAGCATGGGGGGTGCTCGCACATTGCATAGACAATTGCACGATCAGAGATCGAAGCACGGCATCTGGCGGTGTGTCCTTGTTGTTAAAATCAAAGTAGAAAAATGCCATTGCTAGGGAGGAGTCGGAGCAGTGATGTGAAAGTTCTTCTACGATGGTAGAGCTGGACGGATTTATTCGTTAGCATGATCGCATGGAGATGACGAAAACGGTTATACACAGACCATAGAATTGTTTTTCCTGCGCCGGCTGTGCTAGTGTATCAGCGGAAAGAACAAAACTCCCAGATTAGCTGACGCACGTATACCGTGGAGCCAAAGGAGCGAATGAGGGGTCTCTCGCCATTCTCGAAATTGTTCTCCCTCTATGAACCATGAACCCGTCATCGCCTGTCGCATGTTACAGGCGTTTCTATGCTTTGATGCCTGATCAGGAGCCGCAAGCCATTCATAGATCTTCTGGATCTTCTGACGATGTTCTTCTACATAAGGAGGCCGTCAGAAACGACATCCCGCGGTAGGAGGCACTGGCGACTTACGCAATTTGGCCCGTTCCATAGCCTGGCTTATCTCAGCAGTCTGTTCCTGCAATGATTCGACACCGCTATTTATCTTCAAGGTCAAGCGACTGTCTGAATAATCAGCACCGACTTGATGGTAGCGGGCGGAACGTACCTCTGATCTACGTCCATGCTCGTAGTCAACAAGTCTTGGAGCTTGCCTAGCTTGTCAAGAGTCTTGTGCACCTCGCTCTCCTTTAGGGGCCATATCAATGCTTGCATTCGGCATTTGCGTCCAAGGTCCCTTTCCAGGGTCTTATTGAGACTCTCCAGTTCGCCACCGCAACGAAGAAGTAGCTCGTTCAAAGCCGGTAATCGAGAGGATGCTGCTGTCTCGTCATCTTCTACTAGTCGACGAACAGTCTCAAGTACTTTCTGGATTCCAAACAGCCGATCAATAATGATTCTCTTGTCCCTCGATGCATTCTTGACGCCACTTCCATAGCTGAGGCATGCACTGATAGTGGCTGCAGTGAGCTGGAGAACTGCAATGACACTCGCTGATTGAGTGGTTAGCACCCTACCAAAGGCTCTGATAGGTTGTCGGCGACTTACCTGATAATCCCAGAGCTGCCGCCATAGTGTCGAGTAGAGAGCACAGCGTTGCCGCCTGCATTGCCACAGAAGCCACCATATCCACATGGATCCACATCAGCAAAACTGCTCAATCTTGTAAACAACAACGGCGCTTAATTCATGCTGGTGCTTTTTCAGGTACTGCCATGAAAGTACAAACATGAAACACTCTAGTGAGCTTGTTCGTCAACCCGGAGTTGGTGGCTGGTGCTCTAGTAGCGTTGTTGCGGGCCGCCCGAGATCGTCTATGAGCTGCTTCGGATAGATTCCACCAACTTTCGACTTGTCATCATTCCGCTTACTACTTATAATGGGTCAAAGGCTCCTGCACTGGCATTAAATCTCTCCATACCCGTCACTCGCGTCCAAGTCGCTCCGACCCGCAAATCGCCTTATCTCACCGCGAGCCATCCGGTGAGCGGACTAATGTTTGCTAACCATACCAGCATTGCTTCGGATGCATCTATCCCTTACTGCCTTATGAATCTATCTGCTATGGTTAATCAATCCACCGACTCTGCTAACGCCGAAACAGCTCTTCACACTGGCATGCTAGACCAGTACGACCGGCTACAGAAGCTGAATGCTTTCCTGGAGCAGGATAATAAGGGGAGAAGATGTTCGAAAACTGGCTGGAGGATTTTGGTGATTCACTGCGGTGTGTCTTGTTTCTCTCGGTTGCTGGGATTTGACAAATTCTATTGTTGGATTTCCTAGAGCAACGGTAGAAGAACTAATGAAAAAGTACGAATCGTGCGAGAATGCATGTTAGATCTCCTATGTAGGTCTCTCGTATTCTCGTGAAACGCTCGTCCAGCTTACAGGCCACTGCCGCTTTTAGAACTCGTAAGGGCCAGCTGCGCACCCCGAATGAAGCGGGGTACGTTTTGGCATTAGTTTCGAATACTTTGTACAGCAGGACTATACGCGCCAGACCCAATTCCACTGGATCCAAGGTACTACTTTACTCCAAACCACTTCCACCGAACAGTTAACCGAAGTTCACTGACATACAACCTGAACCCCGGATTTGCCAGCAATGGAGAATTGCAGTGGGAAAAGTCGAACGACAACTTCAATTGTATAATCCAGCACAATAGATCCTTCGTACTAGTTGTGACTAGCGAGCTTAATTCCATCATCTTAGTGTACGCTCCTCCACTTCGCACACTCATCCCTCAGTCGCTCCCATCTTCCATCATTCCAAGTGCGTATTCTCTGCCATTCCTCGGGAAAAAGGAGGAAGTACGCTTCCAGGAACGCGGCAATGACAAAGTCGGAGAATGTCGGATGCGTTCCCGTGACGAGCGTATTCCCATCCTTTCCATTCTTATCCAGCAATGCTGCGAGAACACCGAACGCTAGATGTTGAAGGGTAAGACCACAAGCTATGAATTGCAAACAAGCCACAAGCCTTTTTCTAATTCATCCCGCACACCATCCCACTTCTCAGAGCCTTTAGGACAGACGTCTTCAAGTTTTCCGCCGACAATAGGTTCACGGGTGAGTCTCCAATATCTTTTAATGACAGTCAAGGAAGCCTATCCCAATATTGCTGCAATAATAATACCACTCACGGACGACTGCCCTCGTTCAAGTGCTTGATCACCTCCGGCAGCGCCATGGGGACGCTCTGCAACAAGACATTCTTCCAGAAGTGGTCATAGAACAGCTGTTGCAAGGCCTTCGTCCCCAAGGGAAACAGGGCGCCTGTGGATGGGGTTGGGTAGGTCTCGTCGAGATATTCGGCGATGTGGAAGGAGTCTGAGACGACTGTAGGGCCGCCGGAAGGTGCAATGCGGGATGGATCTACAATCACCGGAATGGTATACCAAGGGCTCCCATCAGGTTTTTTCTTGGTCGGCGCAGCACCTATACTGCGCATGGTGGGCTCGATTTCAGGATATTCGATCCAGACGGTCTTGTAGGGTACTCCTTTGTAGTTGAGCGCATACCTGGTTTAATTTCATAAGTTGCACTGACCCTTGACTGGGACTGCTCGCTACCGTTGGGACTTACCTCGCCCTCCACACGTTGGGACTCCATGCTTTGCCATTAAAGTCTGAAGGTACATCATATAGCGTGATGATACTGTCAGAAGACATGTTACAGTGCCGGTCGGGTGGGGATTGTTCAGACTTATAAGAAAGGGCACGCTGTCTTACAGTGATCAATCGACCGACATCGAGGCACACATCACATTACAAAAAGCGCTGGGTTTACAAGTTGAACTATTACTCTATTAGCAAATGCTAGCTCAGATGCGACACCTTACAGCACAGAACGTATTAATCTCCATGGTATCAGATATATATCTACGTGGAGAATCTGGGCGTCACGCGCGTGTAGATGTCTTGAAGTACTCATATGTAACTACATCATCTTTGGCTCCCATATCGTCCATCAGCTGAGGAGTCGTCGCTAACTAACTATAGTTTACAGGGCATGTGCCATCAGTAAAAAACCGAAATGCCCGGAAGCGCAAAGCAGCTTAGAGTGAGATATATTAGAGTGGCCGCCGGCGCCTAGCGAGGCCGCTGCACAGAAAACTTATTCGAAACACCGTATGTAGAATACATGTACACGAGAAAAGGAAACAAAAGAAGCTGTCTGGCGCGGTGAGAGCGGATGGTAATACCTGGCGACAGCACAATGCAATAAAGCATACGTGCTGCCCATGGATACGATCGAATAGAGAGGGCCTAGGGAGGGAGGGAGCTCAAATTAAAAACTATAAACTGGACTGGGTGTGAGCACGGCAGGCGATGCGACGCAGGCAAGCGACACTCACACAGGCAATGGAGGGGACACTAAATATGCTGGAGTCCCCCGCTGAGACACGCAGAGGAGTAGAGGAGAGGTTGAAACAGACGGCGAGAAAAAACAGGAGGGTTCCGAACGGGGTCACGTGCAACTAGTGTCTTGGGTCGGGCTCGAAAACCCGGGCTTGGGCTTGTCGAATTGCCGACCCGCCCAGGATGAAAGGCAGGGTCGGGCTCGGGCCACATACTTTTAGGTATGCTATATGTAATATCAATCCAAGTTATTACGTAAAGATACGACGACCGGGTTGAGCAGAAAACGTCTCCCGTGACATATTGGTTCAGGCACGCTGCGAGTCGACGCAAGTCTCACCTCTCCACTCTTTTCCCGCAATGAGCCTGGGATCAATGATGTGCCACATGTAAAGATCGCATAATAACTGATACTGATACAGTAATCTCAGTGTTTGGACGCGATGGCGTGTCAAACGACTAGTGTATTCACCTGATACAGTAATCTATAGTGTACAGGTGAATCTGAGACATACATAGTAAGTGTAAGAGTTTCTTACCTTAGTGTTTGGACGCGATGGCGTGTCAAACGACTGAGGAAAGCGGTCCTAACCATCGTTACCTATAGTTTCTATCGCTATTGTTTGACACTAGGTGCAAGTCACTGTTTGTTTACCATAACCTATGGCAACAAATAGTGAAAACAGTGGAAATATTGTAATAATTTGAAACTATGGCAAATGGTGAAGAATACTTTCTTTTTGTTTACAATTTAAGACATCAAGAAAATCTGAATAAAGGCAAATAATAATTTCTTGCATCTTATGCAGTGAATAGGATTTATTTTGTCACAATTTATTTCTTATAAAGGTTCACCTGTGTTTATTCAGAGTTTCTTGATGTTTTAATTGTAAACAAAAAGAAAGTATTTTTCACCATTTGCCATAGTTTCAAATTTTTCAAATTATTACAAGATTTCCTCTTTTTTTTACTATTTGTTGCCATAGGTTATGGTAAACAAACAGTGACTTGCACCTAGTGTGAATAAAAGAGAAAACAAAAGGAATGTCTCATAACAGAGATGCATATACCTAAATATAGAGAACAAACGGGTTTGTGATGTCATGCGTGGGCAGTCACGTGTTTGTCACTCCAACACCACATCTAGTGTTTTCCAGGTCCCGGCTAAAGTCCCGGCCTAGCCCGAGCCGGGCTGCTAAAAGACCGAGCCGGGCCGGGCCCAAGCCGTTATGGGGCCGGCTTTGAGGGCCCGTCCTTGGATCCAGAGAGCTGGAGCCGGGCCCGAAAGCCGTGGCTTTTGGGCACTTCCCAGGCGATGCTGGAGCCAGCTCTTTACCAAGAATAGACAGGTCGTTACATGTCTTTGTGACTACTAATAAGTGAAAAAATATGCATCCGTCTTTCTCATCGCCCCCTATGCCTTTGCCCCGCATTTCCGACAGTGACAGCAGTGAAGAGGAGGTCATCGAGGTTGCCGGCCCTATCACAAGCGTGCATGGGCGCATTAAGCCAAGCCCGGCCCTCAAAGACCCGAGCCTGGAAAACACTAGCTCTGGGAGGGGGGCCGGTATGGGTAAGGGTGCGGGTAAGGGTGCAGTGGGTCCAGGTAGGAGGGCTTGTGGGGGGTGTGTTGCGCTGCGGGTGCGACTGTAGTCATTGTGGGTGGGGGCAGCGTGTTTGTGCGGGGGTGCGGGGATGTGCACGACGACACGGTCACGTGCTCACGTGAGTCGCATACGCGGCCCCAGGCGAGACAGAGAGTCGCCACATCGACGCTCTCCAGCCCCAGCCCCTTGTGCCGCTTCGCGGAGGCTTGTCCCCGGACCCCACCGGTCCAATCGCGCGCACGTGCTCCCCGCCGACATGAAACTGGCGTTCGGCCGCGGGTCTGAACTCGCGAGCGGGCGCCGCCTTGAAGTACTCCTGCCGTCTGGGGGGGTCGCTGTCATCGCACGTGCGCCCGCCTTTGAGTGCGCGCGAGCCCCCTTCTCCGCCCCCGCACCCGTTGCCGAAAAACGCACGTCAAGCCACGCGCCGCGAAGTAGGTAGAAAGATAGATGAGGATGCAGACTTGTAATTAAAATTGCTACTCTGGGTAGTCTACAAAATACATTGGGCTCTACATTGGCCTAGTCAGAAACCTCACCTACCTACAGGCCGGGGCTTAATCTGGGCCGGGACTGGACAAGCCAGGCCCGAGCCACGGCTTTTGAGCTGGGACCGAGCCTGGAAAACACTAACCACATCCCTGCCCCAGTACCAGCCCTTATAACTGAAACCTGTAGAACAAAGGAGTTATAATAGATTATTATTCTACGATCTACTTGAGATCGTCTGCCCTTATCTATAGTATCTATAGTATTCCTATAGGTGAAAGCAGCACGGTGGGAGGTTGTGGGCGCGCTGACCAATGCTGACCAATGCTTGGTCATTAGTTTGTCAGCGGAGCGCGCGAGCGGCGCAGCCGCGAGCCCCACCAGCGGTTTGCGCCACTCTTCCGGCTCCAGCGCTGCGCAGCGTTCTGGAGCGTGCGAGCGGCGCAGCCGCGAGCAGTTTACGCCGGTCTGCCGGCTCAGGCGCTCAAAGCAGCGCTGCGCTGGCAGATCGCTGCGCAGCCAGCCGCTTTGCGCACTCCACCACCACCCTCCTCTCCTCTCCTCTCTGCCCACTACTAGATAGAATAAAAATTGCGTGAGAGTGAATTAATAGATAGCCTATATAGTGTAGTACACAAAAGATCTCTTCCCAGGGAGATCTCTGCAGTGAACTATTGGGGTTGACCTCTTCAGTGGGGCAGCTTTTTCTCTGCTAAGGAGCCAGGTAGTCATCCCAGGCTGCCTTAGAGGGAGCCACAATTGCATTGCAGTTCTTTCAGTGTTGACTTGCACTACTGGTGGCTGAAGAAGACATCTCCCCAGGACCAGGACCAGGACCAGGACCTTTTACTGGAATTATTCCAGTTGGATAGCCGAAGAAGACTTGGATATTTTCATCAAAAAAATTTCCCATCCCTTCCTTGGTACATATATTTCTCTGTGGTCTGGTGTGAGCCATCTGACATTTTTTTATTTTATTTTTTTAAATAGAAATTAATAAATTCCCTGACTTTGCCTAACAAACAGACTCCCTGTCCCTTCCTTGGTATGTATGTATTTCTCTGTGGTCTGGTGTGAGCTGTCTGACATTGATTTAATTAGAAATTAATAAATTCCCCTGACTTTGCCCAAGAAAAATTAACAACAGCAGCATCTGCTTGCAAATGTAAGTTGAAGTGGGGTAGCTTGATTGTTCCTCTAAGCTTATGCCTGCATTTCTCAGGGATCCTTCTACTCCAGAGAGAAATCATCAGCAGGAGCGTGAAAGGGCGAGGGAGGAGCAGGAGGGTCGTATGACGTCGCCTACTGATCGGAGAGCGCGCGCCCTTGCTGTGGCAGCTGCCAGAGCTCGGAACCAGCCACCCCCTCCACCACCTCCTTTTGCCATCCCTCACCCTCCTCCTAGAAGCAATGTGGCTGATCCTTTTCAACAACCTGCTGCAGGGCCATTACGTCCTCCTGATCCCAGTCCTGGACAGCAGGTGGCAGCCCTTCGTGCTCAGTTAGCAGCAATCCCAGCAGCACAGCCCTTGAGAAGATACAGGCAGGAGCCGATACAGCCACCTCCTAATCTTCCTGTGGTTGGTTCTGCAGGAATTGCACAGTTGCGTGCTCAGGCTGCTGAGCCAGCACAGCCCTTGAGAAGATACAGGCAGGAGCCAATACAGCCACCTCCCAATCTTCCTGTGGTTGGTTCTGCAGGAATTGCACAGTTGCGTGCTCAGGCTGCTGAGCAGTCTGCTATATTGCAGCAATTGGGAAGGGGTAGACAGGCAGCTAATCCTCCTGTAGTAGGTTCTGCAGGAGTGGCAGCATTGCGTGCTCAGGCCAATGCAATAAGACCAATGCCGCCGCTACTCCCTGCGCTTTTGCGGCCTCTTCAGCGACTCCCTGCACCTCCTCAGCTGCTCCCTGCACCTCCGCAGCCTCCGCAGCCACTCCCTGAACCTCCTCAGCCGCTCCCTGCACCTCCTCAGCCGCTCCCTGCACCTCCTCAGCCGCTCCCTGCACTCCTCAGCTGCTCCCTGCACCTCCTCAGCCGCTCCCTGCACCTCCTCAGCCGCTCCCTGTACCTCGGCAGCGTCCTCAGCGACCTCCTCCTCCTCTTCCACTGGGTCGCTCTAGAATAATTGAGGCAGATGTGCAGCGTCATGATTTGGGTCCCATGGTTATTCCCTGCCCTGACTGTGGAGCATTACACTGGAGGGCAGAACGTCTGCAGAAATCCTCAAATGTGCGGCCCAGATTTGGTGATTGCTGTATGGAAGGAAAGGTGCAGCTGGAAGACCTGCCAGAGCCCCCTCAGCCATTGAAACAGCTCTTAGAAGGCCAGGACCCTGAGGCAAAAGGATTTCGCCAGAATATCAGGCAGTATAATGCTGCGTTTGCATTCATTTCTGTGGGGGCCGACTTTGACCAAGATTTGCTTCGGGAGGGTCGTGGTCCATATGTGCTCAAGCTACAGGGTGAACTGTATCATCTCCATGGCTCTCTCCTCCCTGACAATGAAGACGATCCAAAGTATGCCCAGCTTTACATATATGATCCTGCACTGGCTTTGGCAAAGAGAAAAAATCGTAATGAGCGTCTGTCTCCAACTATCATGGGAGACTTGCAGGAAATGCTCCTGCTATGCAATCCTCATGTGCGCACATATAAACAAGCAGCTGAGAGGCTCAGAGCTCAAGAACAGAATGGTGACATCCAGGCAAGGCTCACGTACAGGGCACACAGGGATCCTAGGAGATATAATGTCCCAACTGCAGATGAGATTGCAGTCGTTCTTCCTGGAGATGGCATCGACCCTGGACCTAGGGATATTATTGTCCAGCTCAGAGGTGGACCTTTCAGAAGGGTATTGGATACCAATGCAAACTATGCCTCGCTGCACTATGTCTTGCTCTTTCCCAAGGGAGAGTTGGGATGGGAACCAGGTATTCCTTATCATGAGCCAGAGCGTGCTCGGCAGGCCAATCCCAATCCAAACAGACGGACACAGGTCACCCAAATACAGTACCATGCGTATCGTCTGTTCCAGAGAGCGAGAGAACCTACAACACTCCTGCGTGGTGGTAAATTGTTCCAGCAGTACATTGTAGACTCCTGGGCTGCTGCAGAGCAAAGCAGACTGAGGTGGATCAGGGCCAATCAACACACTCTGCGTGCTGAGCAGTATAACCAGATGGTAGATTCATATGGAGGCTTGGACAATGACATTGGAGATGCAAACAGCTTGGGCATAAAAGTCATTCTGCCTGCGACATTTCAAGGAAGTACACGGGACATGAATCAAAACTGCCAGAACTCCCTGGCCATTGCAACAAAGAAGGGTCCCCCTGATTTATTTATTACCATGACTGCCAATCCAAAGTGGGATGAGATAGTGGCCGAGTTGCTCCCTGGACAAACTGCTCAGGACAGACCTGACCTGGTGTCGCGGGTGTTTCACCTCAAAAAGAAATACCTCATTGACTTGATCGTCAAGGACAAGATCTTTGGAGAAACCGTCGCTCGCGTTCACACTATTGAATTCCAGAAGAGGGGGCTCCCACACATGCACCTGCTTACCTGGTTCGATAGGGAGTCCAAGGTCAAACATCCACATGAGGTGGATTCTATGATTTCAGCAGAGTTCCCTGATCCAGAGACACATCCTGTCCTCTACCAGTTGGTCTGTGAGCTGATGACACATGGTCCCTGTGGACAAATGAATCCAAATGCACCCTGCATGGAAAATGGCAAGTGCAAGAAAGGCTTCCCAAAGCCATTCTGTGAGGAGACCGTTGTGAATGTAGATGGATATCCAAAATATCGTCGTCGCAATGATGGAAGGCTGCACAATGTCAGAGGTGACATGCTGGACAACAGATGGGTTGTGCCATACTCTCCTCTGCTCTTACTCAAACTCCGGTGTCACATCAACCTTGAATTCACCTTCAGTGTGAGGTGCGTCAAGTATATCCACAAGTATCTATACAAGGGCCACGATCGGACCACGATGGAGTTTGGTGTCGACCACGATGAGATAAAGAAGTACCTGGACGCTCGCTATGTCAGTGCTCATGAGGCCTGTTGGAGGTTGCTGGAGCGGGAAATCCACACCCAGGTGCCTGCAGTCATGGCACTGCCAGTCCATGAAAAAGACCAGCAATCAGTCATTTTCAATCCTGATGCTGATCCACTCACCATCATGAACAGGGTGGAGGGGTCAAAGACAGCGCTCATGGCTTACTTTGAGGCCAATGCTGCCTATCCTCATGCACGCGATGTGCTCTATGTGGATTTTCCTGAGCATTTTACCTGGAAAAAAGAGGAAAGGGTATGGACACCACGTCAAAGGGGATATAGCATTGGACGCCTTCACTTTGCAAGCCCAAAATCAGGAGAGAGATTTTATTTGCGCACTCTCCTCACGGTGGTCAAGGGGGCCAGATCCTTTGAGGAGCTTAGGACAGTGGATGGCATACAATGTGCTACTTACAAGGAGGCCTGTCTTGCCAGGGGACTTCTGGAGGATGATCAGGAGTGGAGGTTGTGTCTCCAGGAAGCCAGTGGCATGAAAACAGGCGCTCAGCTCAGACATCTCTTTGCCACCATCCTTGGCCATTGCATTCCCTCACAACCTGACAGACTATGGGACGGCTTCAAGGAGCACATATGTGATGATCTCAGACATCGGCTCCAAACCAGACACAATATCCAAGAGCCACAGGATGATCAGGTCTATGATTTTGGCCTCTTTCTCTTGGATAAACTCCTTCAGCGTAATGGAATGTCCTTGAGCAGCTTTAAAGATATGCCTCGGGTGGTAGGCGAGTGGGAGGTCCTGATTGGAAACAGGTTCATACTGAGCAGAGGGACTATGACCCTGTTCAAGAGAGGCAGATGGCTGAGGAGGAGGTTCCCAAGCTGAATGAGGGGCAAAGGTCTGCACATGATCAGATATTACGGTCGGCACTGGACATAGATGCTCAGGGGAAACCTAACGGACAAATGTTTTTCGTCACTGGCTCAGGGGGCGCTGGGAAATCATTCACATGGAACACCCTAATCCACTCCTGTAGAGCAGAGAGTCTCATTGTGCTTGCTGTAGCCTCATCTGCAATGGCTGCACTTATCCTCACTAATGGGACAACCTCTCACAGCATGCTTGGAATTCCAATTCCTGTCCATGAGGGCTCTCTCTCCTCCATCAAAAAGAACTCTGACCAGGCTGATATGCTGAGACTGGCCAGGCTCATCATTTGGGATGAGGCTGCAATGCAGCATCGCCATGCCATAGAGGCCATTGACAGGACACTGAGGGATTTCCTTGACCAGCCTGACAGACCCTTTGGTGGCATCACGGTCGCCTTTGGAGGTGACTTTCAGCAGACTCTCCCAATTGTCCCTAAAGGCTCCAAGGAGGATATCGTGGGAGCTACCCTTCAGAAGTCATATCTGTGGCCAAAGATCAAGGTCCTCCATCTGACAGAGAACATGCGGGTGAGAAATGACCCTGACAGAGCCAGGTTTGCAGAATGGCTGCAGAATGTGGGTCAGGGAAAGGATCTCCCACTAGATCATACGCTCTCACTCCCTCCTCACATGGTTTGTGGCCCTGGAATTGCTGAGCTGATCCAGGAAATATACCCTGGCATTGGCAATGCAATCCCTGCCCAGGACAATTATTTTTAGAGCGGGCCATCCTCTGTCCCAGAAATATTGAGGTCAATGAGATCAATTCCATGGTGTTGAGGCAGTTTCCAGGTGATGCTCAGGTCTTCCACTGTGCAGATTCTGTCAAGGAAACCGACTTTGCAGAGCAGTATCCTGTGGAGTATCTGAATTCCATAGAGATGGGCAGTCTTCCTCCTGCTCACTTGGAAGTCAAGCCTGGAGTGCCTCTGATGATGTTGCGCAATTTGGATAAGAAGCAAGGACTATGCAATGGGACAAGGTTGCGGTTGGTGAGGATGAGGAATAGAGTGTTGGAGGTCAGGATCATCTCAGGTCCACGTGCAGGAAATACTGCTTTCATCCCCAGGATCACTATTTCACCATCAGAGGGAGAATTACCATTTGTGCTGCAGAGGAGACAGTTTCCAGTGCGTGTGGCATTTGCAATGACCATCAACAAGTCTCAGGGACAGTCTTGGGTACGGTTGGGCTGGACCTGAGATATCCAGTGTTTGGACATGGTCAGTTGTATGTTGGTGTTTCAAGGGAACAAGCTGGAACAAAGTAAAGGTCTTGCTTGAGGAGGGTTTGAACACAACCAACATTGTATATAAAGATGTATTACTTAGAGCTCCTTGATTTCTGATATCTACTTGATGTAAATTGATTACTTTGATTTTCCCCAATGCACTTGACCTTACTGATATGTTAGACTTACCGATGCGTTAGACTTACTGATGCGTTTGACCTTACCAAGGCGTTTGACTTGCACCCCGCGCGAAGCGCGGGTATCCACCTAGTCTAAGAGTTAAACGCGCTCAGTGGGTTGTGGGCGCTGCTGACCAATGCTTGGTCATCAGTTTGTCAGCGGAGCGCGCGAGCGGCGCAGCCGCGAGCCCCTGGGCCCTACCGGCGGTTTGCGCCACTCTGCCGGCTCCAGCGCTGTGCAGCGTTCTGGAGCGTGCGAGCGGCGCAGCCGCGAGCAGTTTACGCCGGTCTGCCGGCTCAGGCGCTCAAAGCAGCGCTGCGCTGGCAGATCGCTGCGCAGCCAGCCGCTTTGCGCACTCCACCACCACCCTCCTCTCCTCTCCTCTCTGCCCACTACTAGATAGAATAAAAATTGCGTGAGACTGAATTAATAGATAGCCTATATAGTGTAGTACACAAAAGATCTCTTCCCAGGGAGGTCTCTGCAGTGAACTATTGGGGTTGACCCCTTCATTGGGGCAGCTTTTTCTCTGCTAAGGAGCCAGGTAGTCATCCCAGGCTGCCTTAGAGGGAGCCACAATTGCATTGCAGTTCTTTCAGTGTTGACTTGCACTACTGGTGGCTGAAGAAGACATCTCCCCAGGACCAGGACCAGGACCAGGACCTTTTACTGGAAGAATTATTCCAGTTGGATAGCCGAAGAAGACTTGGATATTTTCATCAAAAAAATTCCCCATCCCTTCCTTGGTACATATATTTCTCTGTGGTCTGGTGTGAGCCATCTGACAGTTTTTTTTTTTCTTTTAAATAGAAATTATTAAATTCCCTTGACTTTGCCTAACAAACAGACTCCCCATCCCTTCCTTGGTATGTATGTATTTCTCTGTGGTCTGGTGTGAGCTGTCTGACATTTATTTAATTAGAAATTAATAAATTCCCCTGACTTTGCCCAAGAAAAATTAACAACAACAGCATCTGCTTGCAAATGTAAGTTGAAGTGGGGTAGCTTGATTGTTCCTCTAAGCTTATGCCTGCATTTCTCAGGGATCCATCTACTCCAGAGAGAAATCGTCAGCAGGAGCGTGAAAGGGCGAGGGAGGAGCAGGAGGGTCGTATGACGTCGCCTACTGATCGGAGAGCGCGTGCCCTTGCTGTGGCTGCTGCCAGAGCTCGGAACCAGCCACCCCCTCCACCACCTCCTTTTGCCATCCCTCACCCTCCTCCTAGAAGCAATGCGGCTGATCCTTTTCAACAACCTGCTGCAGGGCCATTACGTCCTCCTGATCCCAGTCCTGGACAGCAGGTGGCTGCCCTTCGTGCTCAGTTAGCAGCAATCCCAGCAGCACAGCCCGTGAGAAGATACAGGCAGGCGCCTATACAGCCACCTCCCAATCTTCCTGTGGTTGGTTCTGCAGGAATTGCACAGTTGCGTGCTCAGGCTGCTGAGCAGTCTGCTATATTGCAGCAATTGGGAAGAGGTAGACAGGCAGCTAATCCTCCTGTAGTAGGTTCTGCAGGAGTGGCAGCATTGCGTGCTCAGGCCAATGCAATAAGACCAATGCCTCCGCTACTCCCTGCGCTTCTGCGGCCTCTTCAGCGACTCCCTGCACCTCCTCAGCCTCCTCTGCCACTCCCTGCACCTCCTCAGCCTCCTCTGCCACTCCCTGCACCTCCTCAGCCTCCTCTGCCACACCCTGCACCTCCACAGCCTCTTCTGCCACACCCTGCACCTCCTCAGCCTCCTCTGCCACTCCCTGCACCTCCACAGCCTCTTCTGCCACACCCTGTACCTCGGCAGCGTCCTCAGCGACTTCCTCCTTTTATTCCACTCGGTCGCTCTAGAATAATCGAGGCAGATGTGCTGCGTCATGATCTGGGTCCCATGGTTGTTGCCTGCTTGCCTGCCCTGACTGTGGAGCATTACACTGGATGGCAGAACGCCTGCTGAGATCCTCAAATCGGCGGCCCAGATTTGGTGATTGCTGTTTAGAAGGCAAGGTGCAGCTTCCAGAGCTGCCAGTGCTCCCTCAGCCATTGAGACGGCTCTTAGAGGGCCAGGACCCTGAGGCCAAACAGTTTCGCAAGAACATCAGGCAGTACAATGCTGCATTTGCATTCACTTCCTTGGGAGCCAACTTTGACCAAGATTTGCTTCGGGAGGGTCGTGGTCCATATGTCCTCAAGCTGCAGGGTGAACTGTATCATATTCATGGCTCTCTCATCCCTAACCCTGGGAGGCGGATACAGTATGCCCAACTTTATATATATGATCCAGCATTGGCTTTGGCACAGAGGAACACGCGTAACCCAGGTCTGTCTCCAACTATCATGGGAGACTTGCAGGAAATGCTCCTCTTATGCAATCCTCATGTTCCCATATATAGACAAGCGGCTGAGAGGCTCAGAGCTCAGGGACAGAATGGTGAGATCCGGGCTAGGCTCACATACAGGGAACACAGGGATCCTAGGAGGTATAATATCCCTACTGCGGATGAGATTGCGGTGGTTCTTCCTGGAGATGGCATCAACCCTGAACCTAGGGATGTTATGTCCAGCTCAAAGGTGGACGCTTTCGAAGGGTATCCGATATGAATCCAAACTATGCCTCTCTTCACTATGTCTTGCTCTTTCCCAGGGGAGAGTTGGGGTGGCAACCTGGTATTCGCTATCGCCAATTACCAACGGGCGTGAGCGAAGTGGGCATGTCACCCAAATTCAGTTCCATTCCTATCATCTCTTCCAGAGAACAGAAGAACCTACAACACTCCTGCGCGCTGGCAAATTATTCCAGCAGTACATTGTAGACTCTTGGGCCGCTGCAGAGCAAAGCAGGCTGTGGTGGATCAGGACAAATCAACACACTCTCCGTGCTGAGATGTATAACCAGATGATGGATGCCTTTCATCGCAATGACAATGACAGAGATCCAAACAACTGGGCATAAGATCCATTCTGCCAGCCACATTTCAGGGGGGGACACGGGACATGCAGGAAAACCTGCAGAACTCTCTGGCCATTTCAAGGAAGTATGGTGTGGCAGATCTCTTTATTACCATGACTGCCAATCCCAACTGGCAGGAGGTATTGGATGCATTGTTGCCCGGACAAACTCCTCAGGACAGGCCTGACCTGGTGTCGCGGGTGTTCCAGCTCAAAAAGAAATACCTCATTGACTTGATCGTCAAGGAAAAGATTTTTGGGGAAACCGTCGCTCGCGTCCACACCATTGAATTCCAGAAAAGGGGACTCCCACACATGCATATTCTTATCTGGTTTGAAAGAGATTCCAAGATCAGACATCCACATGAGGTGGATTCAATGATTTCGGCAGAGTTCCCTGATCCAGAGACTCATCCTGTCCTCTACCGGTTGGTCTGTGAGCTGATGACACATGGTCCCTGTGGACAAATGAAACCAAATGCACCCTGCATGGAAAATGGCAAGTGCAAGAAAAACTTCCCAAAGCCATTCTGTGAGGAAACCAGTCTGAATGAGGATGGATATCCAAAATATCGTCATCGCAATGATGGAAGGCTGCACAATGTCAGAGGTGACATGCTGGGACAACAGATGGGTTGTGCCATACTCTGCTCTGCTCTTGCTCAAATTCTGGTGTCACATCAACCCTGACTCACCATCAATGTGAGGTGTATCAAGTATATCCACAAGTATCTCTACAAGGGCCATGATCGGACCACCATGGAGTTTGGTCGCACCCAGGATGAAATTAAGCAGTACCTGGACGCTCGCTATGTCAGTGCTCATGAGGCCTGTTGGAGGTTGCTGGAGCGGGAAATCCACACCCAGGTGCCTGCAGTCATGGCACTGCCAGTCCATGAAAAGGACCATCACACAATCATCTTTGATCCCAACCAGGATGTGGACAACATCC
>WHVA01000759.1:0-40318 GCA_015179125.1 Gautieria morchelliformis
CATACAGGCAGAAGAAGGTACGATGACGGCAAGTTCTACCTCAACATAAGCTGACGCGTTTCTTATCGGTAGACGTGGCCGCTGGATCGGTAGATCCTTTCCCCGCGCACACCAACAAAGGTAAAAATATAATCGGTCTCCTCTACCCGACAACGATGGCATCTGACCTAGTCACGCGACTCATCTCAGCCCGCCCTATATCCCCGATCAATGGTGTTGCTGGCGGGTCTCGCGATGTGCAACCCTTCCCGCTTCCCACCGCCACCCCTTCTCATCCGTCCTACGGTGCACTTGAGTCACGCATCGTTCAGCTCGAGGAGGCAACCTTGGCTGCCCGCATATCCGAGATGGAGATCGCCATAGCCCAAATTCCTGTGCTTCAGGACGAGGTAAAGCGTCTCCAAGCCGAACGTGCGAAATCCGCGGCGGATATTGTCCTATTCGCAGAGGCTCAAGTGGCTGGCCTGGAGATTCAAGTGAAACAGCTGGCGGCGGAGAATGGCACTTTGAAGGATCGTGTCACTGAACTGGAGACGACGCTGCGTAATCGCGAGGCAGCCCGTGACCCTTCCATGTCCAGGGTGATTAGTGATCCTCCCGAAGACAACGGCACGAGTGACCATAGACAGGACGCGAAAACGAATGAAGACACAGCAGCCGCTGTGGGGTCTGGCCTGGCTGCTCCGTGAGTTGTTTCCCCTACCACCCAGCGGGCATTACTAACTGGCGTGATTTTGCCAGGGCCAAAGTTGAGCTTCGTTATCCCTCGCCGTCGCAGCCTGCGCTGGGTAAGCGCAGACGCAGTCTGGTGGAGACCCCCGACATCAGCGTCATGGAAGATGGCGCCGAGCAAGAGAGCGAAGGGCATCGGGTCACTAAACCGTTGAGGAAGCGGCCTCGGCTTGATCGCGATGAAGAGGACGCTGCGGATCTCGACCAAGAAGAAGGACGCTGCGGATCTCGACCATGAAGAGGACGCTGCCGCCGTTTTCTTTTCTTAGCCCTGGTGTCGCCAGCTCCTCTTTCACTTGTAGCACACTTCCACCTGGTCCGTTCGACGACAGCGGGCAGTGACTTTTTTAAGGACTCCAAAGTGGATGCTAACATGGAAGCCGGTGTGGGGTCGGTGTGGCTGCTCCGTGGGTTGTTTCCACTACCACCCAGCGGGCATTACTAACTGGCGTGATTTTGGCCAGGGCCAAAGTTGAGCTTCCTGATCCCTCGCCGTCGCAGCCTACACTCGGCAAACGGACTCGCGGTCTTCTGGATACCCCTGACGTGAGCGTCAACGAAGATGGCGCCGAGCAAGAGAACGAAGGGCATCGGGTCACTAAACCGTTGAGGAACGTCGTCGCCTTCATGGCCCTGAGAAGGATGCAGGGCCATCGTCTTTTGTTGGCCCTGGTCCCGACGGTCCGGAGTGTACATCTACGCCACGGCATCGGTCCAAATCGCCCCCGGGACTTTCACGGCTGGCGGCCAAGCTCCCACGCCATTTGCGGGAACGGCTGATACCGATGGGTACCTCGACCTGGAAGACGACGACTTGGCAATGCCGCGGGCTGAACCGTCCAGTACCGGAGCCGTAGCTCCTGTCGAGGGTGCTCCATGCACCCCACCCAGAGCTGCAGTTGCGGGACCTTCCTCCAACATGGAGAACGCCTTTGACTCGGTGGATCCTATGGACAACCGCGGGATTTTCGGTGGCCCGCTGCCCGTTACTTATACGCCGAGTTCTGCCCTCCCCTGGCCGCTGGTGCCTAGCACGCCTTCTAACCCACAGGACATCCCGGAGCTGTCAGAACCCTCGAACTCCGAGGCAGTGGGGAACCCAGCCACCATCCCGCAAGGCGTGGCTTTACCTTGTCCAAAAACGCCAACCCACCGGCGGGATCGCGGTCGATATGACTGGGGAACACCTGTATGATGGGTCTCATGTATCCCACAACGGTGGACTATAAGCTAACGGTTTCCTTATCGGTAGGTAAAAGCGCTCTTTCCGCGGATGTGTGATCTGGTCGAAGCCCCGCGCACACCCACAAAGTCCAAGGTATTATCAGTTTCATCTACACGACAACAGTGGAATATACGCTGACGGTTTTCTTATCGGTAGACGAGGGCGTTGGATCGGTAGATGTTTTGTCAGGTCAAAGCCCTGACTGAGCACACCCACAAAGTCCAAGGTATTATCAGTTTCATCTACACGACAACAGTGGAATATACACTGACGGTTTTCTTATCGGTAGACGAGGGCGTTGGATCGGTAGATGTTTGGTCGGGTCAAAGCCCTGACTGAGCACACCCACACAGATCAAGGTATTATCTGTCTCATCTACACGACAACAGTGGAATATACACTGACGGTTTTCTTATCGGTAGGCGAGGGCGTTGGATCGGTAGATGTTTGGTCGGGTCAAAACCCGAGCACCCCCACACAGACCAAGGTATTATCCGTCTCATCTACACGACAACAGTGGAATATACGCTTGACGCTTTTCTTATGGTAGACGAGCGCGCTGGCTCTGTAGATGTTTTGTTGGGTCAAAACCCCGAGCACACCAACACAGTCCAAGGTATGGTCGGTCTCATCTAGCCGACAACGATGGAATCTGACTTCGTGACGCGACTGTTCTCAGCCCGCCCTATATCTCCGATTAATGGTGTTGCTGGCGGGTCACGAGATGAGCAGCAGCCCTTATCGTTTCCCACCGCCACCCCTTCCCATCCATCCTACTCGCTACCTTCCGCGCAACTCGTGCACGAGTCACGCATCGTTCAGTAGAGGTGGCCATGGCCGATATATCTTATCCGCACTTCTGATATTTTGTGATGCAAAGTGGAGTGTCATGTAGTGTTTTTGTCTTAGTCTCAGTCTCTTTCTTGTTTTGGCCTTTTTCTTGACCGTTTCTTGACCGTATCTTTGTCTGCTCTTGGCTTTGTATCTTGACCGCTGTTCGTGTACTCGCTGCAATGCTAAAGGCTGTTTGTTGGGGTGCACAAAAGCAATGTTACATGGTCCTGTGGTCCAAAAAGGCGGGAATAGAGTGTATGATCCCGATGACAGCGTCTTCTCTTCTTGCCGAGTGCCCGACGGTAGCCGAGACAATAGACGATCGCTGGACCCGAGAAGCGACTCGAGGAGGGCTCTCACGAAGAATCCGTGTCCCCGGTGCCTGGCGAGGCACCGCAACAAAAGAGTTGATGACGTATGTGCGAGACCATATGGCAGTCAAAAACAGCTGGAAAAAGCCTGTATGGAAAGAGGCGATCGACGAAACGGATTAGTGTGAGGGTGGCAAGCGAGCCTGGAGAGCAAAACCTAAAAGGAGAGCGCCGCGGGGCGAAAAGCGGCGCCTACGGTGCTCAACAACCACATTTGGCGGAGCGTGGGAAGGCTGTCACATTTAAGGTCGCCTGTCGGAAAAGGAAATCAACTTGTGACTCGGTGGCGATGTACGTGACTATATATGTTGATGTCACCCAGCCTATGAAGGTAATCTGCAGCGCCGCCTCAGGCATGTCTGACAGCGCGCTGACTATGAAGCTGGAAACTCCTGCAAAAGACGCTGGGCTCACCACGGTGCGCCAGTACTAGGTCTGGTCGCTTCTGTGGGCTACATGTACCTGTCATCTACTACTCCATGTACCGGTGCACTGCTGTGCGTTCTCCATGTGTCTGCGTTCTTCGTGTGTCTGCGTTCTCCGTGAATGCTCCCCTCTTCTTCGTGTACCGGTGGGGTCGCAGGCGCCTCGTAGTCCACGGTTGATCTTCTGTCATCGCATCCACTAATATGGAATACTGCTGCTTCTGCAAAGGGTGGTATACAGTATCCTTGCCCCTTCCTTCATACGAAAGAGTCAGCTGCAATGAGATTTACCTCCGCTTAGAACGTTTGCGCCTGTTCCGGGTCCTGGCGCTCCTCCGCGTCTCAACGACTTGCTTGCAACGAAAGTTGCTTGCCTCGTTTCTGGAATCATGCTAGCGTGCTGTTTCCAGCACCGTATCGAGATACCCGGCGCACTTTCTCTCACGACCGAGTCGCGATGGAGTTTTTCTTTAAGCTTAGGACCCCATGGAACCGCGCTGGCTTTCCAAGTGGCCAACAGATATAAAACTCTCGTAACCGTCCCTTATCTCCCCGCTTTGCTTTCTATTACACACAATTGTTCAAAACATATATGTCCCTCCCACAGTGTTGTGGACAGCGACGGGCTGAACGCCGTGCTGGGAGAGCCTGCATATTCGTCTCACGGTGCACAACACGCCCCCTTCGTCTGTATATTCACTCATTCCCATGCTCTTCCCGACACTCGCTTACCTTATATCTCGTTCGGTGGACGACACTCGTGAGCATGCTGCTTCATTCACATCCAGTCAGTTATCTCAGAAATACACACAGGAATTTCCATCGCAGCCAGGAAGCTATAGGTGGTGTGTGCCTTCCATTGCGTAACACGAGACTCGATGGTGCCTTTCATCATTACAGCCCCCCGCCTGGACAATTGCGAGGCCGCACGTGAGTCATGCATCTGTATCCTTTCTCACCGCCATGAGCTTTCCTCGCAGTCTTTTCCACAAACATCACCATGCCTGGCTCCAGTGCAAGTCAGGGAGTCATGGGTGTGTACCTTGCATTACTCCAGCACATGGGACTCGATGATGACTCCCCCTCATGGCAGCTTTCGGCCTGGACAATGGCGCTGAACACAATCTCACGCAGCTTTACCCCATCGCCAAGCCAGCAGACCTCCAACAATATATCACCACGGTCAAAGCCAACGGTGTCAGAAAGTACTGCTGTAACTATTTTCAGCAGGGTTCACCCCAATGTCACTTCATCGGGACCAGGAAACAGGACCAAACTCACATTCTCCGGGTTCACCTTCAGGAGTTGAAACCCTTCAAGTGCACCTGGTACGTCTATTACTAGCCGTGAGCATTGGGGGCTTCATTCTGATCAACTTCTCACAGCGGAAAGTACTTCATGGGTAGGCCTGAGGGCAGTCGTCATGTGACTACGAAGACCCAAGGCAAGATCTATGAGTGTGGTGGCTGGCAGGCACATTTCCCGTTCCGTTTACGTAGTTCGCGTATTCAAAAAATTTTTTTTCACTAGTCACCATCTGTTAGACATATGAAAAGTGAAAGCTAGGGCGGCTTACGATATCTCCCTTTCGGGGTGACATTAATCGACGTATGGTTTTTAACGCCCTCGATACGATGGTATGCATTTAGATTTTGAGCGTAATCTGTAAAGCCGCAGATCCGCCTTGGCTGGGTAGGTTGATGACGTCAAGATATAATGGCAGAGGAAAGAGAGTGGCGAATGGATTATTTACCGTGCCACAATAGTTCAGTATGCCAAAAAAATAAATACACCCATATCCTCTACCAGCGCTCCTCGAACTTGGCGATTACCTTGCCTTCAATAGAAAACCAGTTTTTTTACCACCGATAAGTGGGGGCCGAATAGTGGACGCCTGAAACATCGATGTTCTCAACTTCGAAACCGGTCGCCTCGAGCTGCAGCTAGTACATGTGATCAGTACAGGGAAGAAGAGAGTACTGCACTCACCTGTGTTATTACCCAACCGAGGGAACAGCTAGCGTCAGCACCTGGAAAAATATATTTCTTCATAAACATGCCCCTGGATAGTTGAAAGCAGGTAAGTGAGTTGGGATGACAAGGGATTTTCCCGTAGCATACCAGACGAGGGCTTCGTATTGCTTAGGCAGGCCGCATCAGGACGAGTATTAAAGTTGCACCGCGCGATCTACGGACTCAAACAAGCTGGACGTGCTTGGCACCAGCGGCTCCGCAATGAACTACTCAATCTCAATTACACCCAAATCTCGGCAGACG
This sequence comes from Gautieria morchelliformis, assembly GCA_015179125.1. Classification (NCBI taxonomy): domain Eukaryota; kingdom Fungi; phylum Basidiomycota; class Agaricomycetes; order Gomphales; family Gomphaceae; genus Gautieria; species Gautieria morchelliformis. The sequence goes on from WHVA01000759.1 coordinate 5,865, forward strand.
AATGTATTTACATCAGGAGATCCAGATCTGACATCGAGGCCATAGCTGTATAGCCAGTGACATGGAAGACAGATGTCCCGTCGTCATCTAGCGAATCATACACATGCCTCAAAAATGATCCAAAACGTCTGATGCGGACGTTCTGCCACCACCTCAATGCTCAGCAGTCGACCATATCTGCAATGCGTACCTCAGCCATCTCGAGCGACATTATCTTGATATAATGTCCTTTTGTGACAGCGATATCCCTGTAATCACAGCAAAGTATACGAGCTACCATCAGGGTCCCCACCGTTAGTTGCTGTACGCTCATTCCCAAACAAAGGTTCTTTTTTTCCAAGGGTGACGCCACTGACGTCACAACCATAGTTCTTGGCGGCAAACGCTGCGAGCGTGCCCCAGCCGCAACCAATGTCAGTAGCCCGTAGGTTCTTGGTTCAGCTTCTCGCACGAGGGTGAGCCTACTGTCCTGCAGCTCCTCCAGAGTTTCCTCTCGTTCCAGGTCAAGCCTCAGGACCTCCGAAGTGTAGACTATGCGTGGACCCAGTAACAACTCGTAGAAATCGTCACCTTTTGATGAAACGCGACACCTGAACGGTAGGCACAATGTTTTTTTGTGAAAAATAGGAGCGCGCACGATCATAGTGGTCCTGTACTTGCTCCTCGTCCTGGGCCTGAGAGTGGAATATGACATCAGGAATGAAACGTGTGAGAACATCTTTGATTCGGGAGTGAAGTTGACTCTGGGCCAATCATGACAGAGTTCCATAATATCCAAGAGTAAGCAGTCTGCTAGCTATATGCGACTCAAGAGAAAACAACCACTGGGCCTGAATTTGAAGAGTAAGCACTTTTAGTCCATCACTTGAGGCACAGAGACAGCGGCCCCATCACCAAGCCTAGCATTCATGCTAGGCAGGAGAGATTTAAAATGCACCCATGCCCACAAAACCCCAAACACAACTCCCAATACTTATTCCATGAGCTCATGCACCGACAAAAGCCGGACTCGACGCAACAGGACAAGCTGGACGGCCCACGAGCAACACCTCAAGATCGCTCAAGACCACCTGGTGTGGCCCCCTTCTACCTATGGCTGTGGCACTCCTTTTTGTCGTGCCAGCCCGCTTCGGCAGCCAAGAACTTACGACGCTAGACCCACCCACACGAAACCAACAGACAGGAGAGAGCACTTACCTCACCTCACCAACAGCGCGGGATGGCAAACACCTCCAAGGGAGGTGGGCCGATGGGAGGATGGACCCATCGTCGGTGCAGCCATCGAGGACACAGAGAGCCGGGAGGCCCAGGGAGAGAGGGGAAAGGCCCGTGCTGACCGTAGGTAGAAACCGTGTAATGACCATCATAGGCACTCAGCCTGCGGTCGAATAAAATCATGAAAAAAAAAAAAAAAACCCCCTAAAGACACGTCACACCCACTCATCCCTTCCACATTGCCTACTACACCACGACTCAGCCAGAATTATGTATATGCCACCCTTCCAGAGCTTCAACGGCCACAACAGCTGAGCTACATAACAAGCGAGCTTGGATCGGGTCCAGCGCAAGGTTCGTCTTGCGCTGCTCGATATATCGTTCCTGTTTTGTGTACTTATATATTCATTCATGCCTTGCATTCCCGCTAATGTGAGCATGCTGCTGCATTTTTGTCTTACTGTTTTCCAGAGAATACCCAGGAACATCCTTCACATTTCCCATGGATGTCCCCATAATGTGTGGTTCCAACACAGGCCAAGATATCATCTGTATGTATCTTCTGACCTGTCGAACATTGCAGAGTGCCAGAGTCAATGGTACTCCTTGGCCTTACTGCAGCCCCCAACATGGACAGAGGAGAAAGCCGTTGGTGGGTCGTGTATCTAGTATTCCATATCACTAGTCATCACTGATACCATATATGACATGACCATGGAGTACATCACAACTGTTACTTCTGTTCCCCATGGCGGTTCCGTGCCCCAAGTCTCCAGCAAACTGTCCCCTGGTTTGCCCCCGCCGTAACGCCTGGATATTGCTCCGATCAGCACAACTTCATCCAGGCCGGCTCCACAACAAGGGCATTTGACCTCAAAGGGTACATTATTAGCACCATTCTCATGCCACATTCTACTCATCCAACTTGTTCACACTGAAGTTATTTCGATATGAGGCGACAGGCCCCCTCTCAGATTCGCCGCATCCACCTTAGGAGCTGAAACCCTTCAAGTGCAGCTGGTACGACCATCCCAGCCGCGCCAAGCCATAAGCAATTGACAGCCTTCTTACAGTGGGGAGACCGTCAGGCATAAGCAGGACGCCAGGCGTCATGTCAATACGAAGACCGAGGGAATATCTACGAATGCACGGTTGGTAGGCTGCATCTTCCAGTTCCCTTTGTGCATCATCAGCTGGTTTCTTTCCATCAGTCACCAAATGTATGCTGGCGAAGATTACCGTGACAGGCTGAGAGGCTCTGCTTCATGAAAAATGGCAAGAAATAAATATAAGACGCATATTGTTTGATTCTATCAATGCGGGAACGGTTGTGTTTCTGGGAATCCGCCACAGACTCGGGGAATATGGTGGGAGGGATTTGCGGCACTTATACACTGTGTGTATATACGGTATCTCGGTTGGGCCAATATAGAGTGTATAGAGTGTTGGGTGCATTTATGCTCCTGCACCAAAATCAAGCATAATATATTCGATTTGCTGTATGGTGTTTCAATCTCTTCTCACATTGTTCTTGTACCATGCACCCATTTCTCTGATTATTTTCGAAATTTTCCAGTCACTCCTTACCTCTCCATTTCATCTTGTTATTTCTATTTTCACAAGCGGCTGCACCCAGCGGAGTCTGAAATGACTTCGACGCGCGAGCCCTTGGGCGCTAAAGGGCCGGGTAGTAGTACATGCACAGTGAGACAGATTTCCCCCTCTCTCAGTGACAACTAAATTCACTGAGAGAGTGAATTAATTTCTAGTCTATTCTTTTGAGCAAGCAGTCCATACCTACTGCCTATAATTCCTGTCCTCTACATAGAGAGTTTAGACCATAGTATCCCGGTACTTCGGTGTGGACCCAAATCTACTGCGGGTGTTGTATATATCTCAAGAATTTGGGAGTGTTCAGGTGGTTGCACGAGGACAAACAACTCAGTATGATCCATAGTTTGAACGTGCATTTTTGGAATGCTGAATGATAAGTAGCGGTGTTCAGATATGAAGGGGACACATGATATATATGCTCTGTGGAATTTAAAAGGCCTCAGGTGTTTGATCGGCAGAGGGAAAACAACAGCGGAAGATAAAATTTCACTGTTGGGGAACAAGCAAGAACAATGTACCACTCTGGAGAAAAACTACTTGAGTGGAGGTGATGGAGAAGGCGGGAATGAGGTCTGAGGCGCCTCAGGTTCTTAATAATGCATTTTGGAATACTGTGTATTCACCATCTGGGACGGCTGGCGACAGAGGAAGTGAGCTGAAGCGGGGACCGCGAAGGAATAGTCGGCACTCAATGTCAAGGGACTGGTGATAGAGGGCAGGGAAATGGGCAGAGAAGCGGAGACGAAAACGACAATTAGAAACTTTCGCCCGGCGAAGACAACATCGACAGGGAGACGCACGGAGGAGCGAAACGGAACTGGTAATAATTGCATTGATGCGCTATAAATTGACTGGGCGGGAAGCTCCAAGGTTGATACATGAATGGAGCGCGAAGATAGAAGGAGGAAGCATGTCCCCGGTCAAAAGCAGGTGCATGACACCAGGAGCGTAGAACCACGAAGCAGGAACAGAATCGCAGACTCACACACAATCATGTGCCTGTCGCGATCCATTGGAGGGACCCGGCGGTGGGGTGCTGGCACTTATCTACTCATCCACAGTTAGCTCGCCAAACGTCACTGATGGCGCGCTCCGTTAACGGTGAGGGTTTCGACGCCCACGGCGCGTGCGCGCCATACGAGATGGAAACTATTGTAATGATTATCTAACATAGGGCGATCTCCCAATAGGTATAAATGGAAAGGAAAAAAAAAAAAAAAAAAAAAAAAAAAGCAAAAAAAAACAAGAGCGCTATGAGTGGAGACTGGAGACTGACCAGCATGCATGACCAGAAACGAACGGATAAATGCGTCGGGGGAAGAGAGGCATCAAATGGATTCTCAGTGGGTCATGAGGTGGAGAGGCGCGAGCCCGAAGTGAAGCGGGAGCGCGAAGGGAAGCACATAGCCAGGCAGGGGCCAGACTGCTGGGTGCTGGCTAACCGTGGGAACATGAAGCATCAAGATCTGTCCGACCCAGATGTGCACGTTACATAATACTTAGCAGTCAGTCGATTGTCCCATGATCGGCGGCAACCCGAACAGTACCAAAGGTATTTACCCAAGGGTTCCCGTGGAGTCCTTGTAAATATATTGTCAACGTGGTGTAGCTAGAGGCTGTTTCTTCAGAGACTTGGCAACTGGTGGCTGTCCCACATGACGAGGTCCGCAAGAGGAAAGAGACACCAATGCCACGTTGCAACTTGTCACCACTGCACCGTGTGGCGACCACTGTCTTGGTACGACTGTTTTGGTACTGATCTACAACACCTTCGTGGCGGCAATTACCTTTTATGGTACTGGTTTCCAGACAGAAAAGGGTAGCCGTACAATAAGCAAGTGAACATGAACCCAACGCGGTGCGTATCCACATTATACTGTACTCGCGTCACAACAAAGTATTTTAAAATTTACAAGAGGGTTCCCGTGGAGTCCTGGTAACTCTATGGTCAACGTGGTGTAGCTAGAGACCGTTTCTTCAGAGACTTGGCAACTGGTGACTGTCCCACACGAGGAGGTACAGCTGGGGACACCTGCCCCGATTGCTTGCATACCTGCAGAGGGTAAGGGTATCCGGCAAAGTGATGTTCATCTCGATTTTCATCTCCAAGGATGACAGGAGGTTAGCCACACTCCATCGTTGGATGATGAGTAGCAAGTACTAAAGGCAAACTGCCTCCCATCTGACCCATCCCTTGAGAATCCCTTCACCCTGCTCAAGTTCCTGTGCTTCGTCTCCATCTGCTTCACAGGACGTGGGCTTATGCTTTCTTCTATACTCTACGCGGCACTTGCTACTCATCATCCAACGATGGAGTGTGGCTAACCTCCTGTCATCCTTGGAGATGAAAATCGAGATGAACATCACTTTGCCGGATACTACGCCTCTGCTCACCCACTTGTCTTCCATTGGTGTTCCATGATGCCTACTTCGATGGAAAGGTCGATTTCAAGGGTGAGCGTCATATGTACCCTTATACCGACGCGCTTGCTGAAGCCCGTACAGGTGATGTGCATGAAAAAGGGAAGTCAGTTCAATCTCAGCTTGTCACATGCTAATACCCTGTCATGACCCGTTTATTTCCCTTGCCCAGCTATCCCTACTTTCCCCTTCACCGCTCCTCCTGTATGTTCGCCTGAGTTTGCTCTACCCTTTGACCACTCCACTTCTATGTTCGCTCCGTTTGCTCTTCACTGGATTCACTGAACAGTTATTTGCTACTCACATCATTCGCCAGTAGGCACACCATCAAACCTGATCGACATCCTTTACCTGGCTGTGAGGGCAACACTAATGATGAAGCCACAACCTAAAGATACTCAAGGAGATAATGGCTGATGCAAGGACAATAACCAACTGTGTAGTGGGAAATTAACTTTCTCACGCTTACCACCACAACGAAAACTCCAAAATTCTCATATCCACACACACACACAACCTAGAGAGAGAGAAGCCGGCTTATAAGAGTAGTAAAGATACGCAGAAAACCCCCATACACCCAAACAAAACAAAAACGGGATGATGCCCACCAGCGCCGACCCACCGAACCATGCCATGTCACAAGGGCAACACGCCAGAACCAGAGCGAGTAGTCAGCAGACCTTCAACAAAACGAGATCAGAACTGATAGCAGACCTGGCCAACATGGTAAGGACGAGAGAGCAAGTGAGGAATTTTCTAGATAAGCAGGGGTACCACGCCAAGGAGGACCCCATCACCACCGAGTGTCTCAGCTACACCCTACTATCCCTGGCACACTGTGCGACCCAAAAGACAATGCAGGAAGGCACCAGAGCCATAGCCATATTGATGATAGATGACGTGGCACGAAACACTGGAGCTGCTGTCCTGCAATACATGGAGAAAAGGTTGAAGCCGTTGCTAGACAAGGAGGAGCTCATCACCCAAATGTTGAGCGACACTGCAGACACGGCCAGGAACGCGACCAAAGAGGCCAGGCTGACAGCCAAGGTGGTGAAGAGGGCTGCAGAAGAGTCGAGTGCACAAGGAGGCTTCACAGGAGGAGAGACGGGGGCAAAAATGGGGATAACATACGCTGCGGCTCTAAAAGGTAATGTGCCATTGTCACATCCTAATAATCTGGTGAGTGCGAGGGCAAGGGGATGCCAAATACTCATCAACAAGGACCTGCACGTGGAGTCAAACACCCTAGACAGGCTCACAGAAGAGGAACTGGTAGCCAAGGCCAACAAGGCGGTTAGTCAGATGGAGGAGAATGGAAGGGAAAATGGAGATGACAAGTTTATCGGGGCGAAGAAGCTCGCAAATGGGGGGGTGGTATTGGAGCTAATAACAGTGGAAGCAGCGCGATGGGTACAAGAACACAGGGAACAGTTCACAGAAAGTTCAGCGCCACAGCGATCGTAAAAGACAGAACAACATCGGTCATAGTGGAATATGTCCCCATCACCTACTCTCCAGATGCGCTAGGGGAGCAACGGAAGATCGAAAGAACCTCCGGGCTCCCAGAAGGGACACTACTTTCGACCCAATGGATCAAACCCATTCACAGACGTGTCACGGGACAGAAGTCGGCCCACATTATAGCGAAGTTTACAATGGTCGAAGCTGCCAATCTAAGCATCAGAAATGGCTTAATCATCGCAGGAAAAAGGACCTGGGCGAGACGAATGAAGAGAGAACCACGCCGCTGCTTAAAGTGCCAGAAGCAGAATGCCAGACACATGGCAGCAGCCTGCGACGGGGTGACAACCTGCGGCACTTGCGCAAAAGAACACTGCACCGTGGAATGCAAAGAGAGGGACCCTGAGAAATTCAAATGCATCAACTGTGAGGTCTATGGGCATGCCTCCTGGGACAGGTTGTGCCCCAGGTTCATGTCGGCGTGCAAGAAAATAGAGAAGGCGGATCTGGAGAACACTTACAAGTACTTCCTGGATGAAAATCCGTGGACATGGGAGCAGACCGGAGCACCAGCAGAAGCGGTCACCCTAGGCGATCCTTACCATTGGAGCGAGCGACAGCAGGACAGACAACAGGTCCAACAGCGCGGCATAACCGGCCACACATGGGACGAGGATGGGTGGAATCCGGAGAGAAGGAGAAGATATGAGGAGTAGGAGCGATGGGGCCCGGCACCACAGCCAAGGAGCCAGGACTCGGGATGGGGCAGTGGGCCCAGGCGCCAAGGTACCCTCGACGGACACTTCTATCTCCAGGAAGGACATGACAGGGATCAGCAAAGGAGAGGGAGCGGTGTCAATGAGACAGCATGAGTCAAGATGGCGAGCAAACGCACCCTTTGAGAATCAGACAACAAAACGTAAATAAATCACTAACTGCCAACCTAGATTTATTAGGTAGAACATCACTGAAACGGTACAACGTCATCGCCATACAGGAGCCATATATAGATTTTCTGGGAAATGCACGTGCAGGTCCCCAGTGGCATGCCATATACCCCAAGACACACTACCTTGACAAGGAAAAGAAGACCAGGTCCATGATATTAGTCAATAAATGTATCGCTATGGACTCCTGGTCTCCCATCAATGTGGGAACCCCAGACATCACCGCGCTGAACATAAAGACTAATGTCAGTAACGTCCTGATCTGCGACTGTTACGACCGTTCATTTCCGATTTCCAACCTTCAGTTCCGCAACACTTTCCGCCCCTCCGATATTTCCGACATCCCGCCCCTTGTTCATTTCCCTTGTTCTTTCAACTCTATTACTCGGACCCACCGGACCCACCTCACCGTTCATCAAGACCATATGTCCGGCCCTCCTTGTGTTTCGTTGTCAAGACATGTTTTCCCGATCCCTTGTTCTTTGCCATTGTTCTACCTTACCCTGAACCCCCCTTGTAGTCCCATTGTTCCCAATTAGTTAGTTCCCATGCATTGTCTACTCGACTTCCGCTTCCCCCGGAATTTGCTTAGTACTACCCCATTACCTGTTGTCTCAGCTCTTTGTATAAAAGTCTGTCATGTATGTCTGTTATTCTGCAATCAGATAATCACCTTCGATACTTGATTTCCTTTGCTCTATCTCCTGTTCTTAGCACAGCAAGTCTAGCAAGACCTCAGTCTCTCCGCCTTCCGTCTTCCGCCTTCCACCTCAGTTCCGACTCAAGTTCCGACCAACCTCTAGTTAAGTACTTTCCGACTTCCGACTCATTTCCGAAATACTTAGGACGATAGTTCATTGGGGGCGCAACCTATAAGTTGAAGCCGCTGTCCTTTCCAGTTCCGACTTAGCGGAAATCTCGATACGTAACAACAACTTCTATTGTGACTGTACACACTCTGACACCATCACCAATATGAGAGCCCATCTACAGGAACACAGCTGCAGCTCAAACACACAAGACGAAGAAACCCACATGATCTGGCTCGGGGACTTTAATCGGCACCACCCGCAGTGGGACGACCTCAGTAATGCACACCTATTTTCTCGCAACAACTTAGACACTGCGCAGATTCTCATTGACACCACCATCAAAAGGGATCTACACATGGCATTACCCAAGGCGATACTGACACTACAAGCGATGGCAATGGGGAACCACACCAGGGTGGACAACATGTTCTTATTGGAGTCGGCTCTAGATTGTCTGGTCAGCTGCATCACAGTACTGGAGGATCCCCCTGTAAAAACCGATCACTACCCAATCGACACTACGCTAGAACTTACAACAGTGTAAGTGCACAACACTCCCAGGCCCAACTTCAGACAGGTCAACTGGAGTGACTACTGCAGCAAGCTAGACAGTGAGCTAAAGCAGTCAGGCCAGCGAACTGAGCCAGGGACCGCACAGGAGTTCGGTGACGCCCTACAGGCCCCCACCAGAGTGATAGTTGCCGTGACAGAGGAGCTGGTACCAAAGACTTGTCATAAAAATATCCGTAAGCTATCACTGCCATCACAATCTGTCGAACCGCCGCATATACACTGTCCCACGTCTCATACACACTTCCACTCGCACCACCCACGCCTACCCGAGCCCACACACGTCCGCATGATACATCATACCATTTCCACTACTCTACTGATCCGACCCTGACCCAATGCCCGCAGATCCACTCAACCCAAGTCACAGCCTGAGCCCGAGGGACACTGATCCACGGAGGAGCTAGTCATTGAGCCACATGTCTACATATCTTCCATGTTATTTCCCTCATTAATTCACAACCCATCTTTCTGATGCATATGACTACCTACACCCCTTCCCATTCGATACATCGATTCCCTAGCTACCGCTGTCCCCGGACCACCGTATTCCTGAGTCCAGATGCATCAGTCGACCCATGTGTTCCCCCTCCACTCTTCACACCACAGCACACCTAGTAGCTAGTTAAATATTTCAGCATGTGTACAAAGATCCTCCAGTCAATCAGAACTCACATTGAACCGTATAGTTGTTTCACTACGCATAGAACTGCGTAACTGCTGCTTGAGAGGATACACAGGCCGTGTTTCCTCTATACTCTCGTATCTATAAATCTGCTCGATTCGACTTCAAGCCGAAGTCTGAATCTAAAACCTCTTCATTATCAGCTGCTCTTAATCTTTCACAAGACTAAGCCATCCCCTTACATGAAAAGATGGTGGTCCCTAGAGCTGAAACAGATGAGAACAGAAACCTGCCAGCTCACTAGAAAAGCATACAAGAGACGGGACAGTCCAGACGATCCCACGCACGAAGAGCACAGATGTCAATGAAACACATACACCAATGCCATCGAGAAATCCAAACAGGAACATTGGGAGAATTTCCTAGAGGGGGTGGATCACAAGACCGTATGGACAGCACATAAATACGCGTCAGCAGACAAAACAGACGGAGGCCGCACTAGAGTCCCCACACTCATCACGAAATGGGCGGATGGAAGCACACAGAGAGCAGAAACCAACGAAGACAAGGCCAAGATGCTCTATGACACCTTCTTTCCAGAACCGGGGACAGAGGGGACAGCTCGCCAAATGGTCACCACTACCCAAACCCAGCGTTCAACTTTCAGCTGATCACAGACACGCAAATCAGATGAGTCATAGGCAGGCTGAACTCATTAAAGCCCCGGGGGCCAACGGTATCCCAAATATAGTCCGGAAACAATGCGCTGATGTACTCCTACCCTACACAGGCCCGCATTTCCATGCATCTTTTACACTCCATGTGTACCCAACGCAGTGGAAGGACTCTATAACAAAAGTGTTGAGAAAACCTGGAAGGTCCGACTACATGGCCCCAGGGTCCTACAGGCTGATCGCGCTGTTAGACACACTAGGGAAAATACTATCAGCATGTGTGGCTGAAGACATTGTGAAGATGGCAGAGAAACATCAGCTCCTGCCTAATCATCATTATGGCTGCCAACCAGGTCGAACCACCACCGAGAGATACACTATGTGGTCAAAGCGGCCAAAGACGTGCAGCGCAAGGGGAAGGTACTGGGGGCGCTCTTCTTGGACATAAAGGGAGCATTTCCCAGTGTGATCCTAGATAGGCTGGTACATAACATGATATGCAGGGGTGTACCCAGGGAGTACACAGACTGGATATGAACCAAAGTCGAAGGACGGCGCACCACTATCAGCTTCGATGATTTCAACACAGAGGCAATGGAAGTGGGGAAGGGCATGGACCAAGGCTGCCCGCTCTCAGCAGTAGCCTACCTGTTCTACAGCACCGACCTGCTGGAAATCACAAACGAGAGTAGAGGCAAGAGAGCTATAGGGTTTGTGGACAACACTACCCTACTGGCAGAAGGCAAAGACCTCGAGGCTGCTTTTGGAAAGCTAACCGACATGATGACCAGAGCAGGCGGCGGACTCGAATGGGCTAAGAATCATGACTGTACCTTCACGCTAGACAAGTTTGGACTGATGAGCTTCACTAGGAGAGGCAAAACGGACCCCACCAGGACCAAGAAGACAAGGCCGGCAACACGGCCAAGCATCATGATAGGACAGCACACGATCAACCCGACCGCCATGCATAAATTCTTAGGAGTCATCATTGATCAAGAACTTCGATTCAAAGAGCACGCTAATTATGCCCTACAAAAAGGCAATAAGTGGATGGGAAAGTACAGGTGACTGGCGAGAACGTCGAAGGGGGTCACAGCTAAGCATATGAGAAGATACTACATAGCTGTCACGATCCCAAAGATGCTATATGCCGCTGGTATATTCCTCATCCCAGGAACTAAACATTGCAAGGGCATGAAAGGTTACATACACAAGCTAGCAAGGGCTCAGCGACACACGACGCTCGCCGTCACAGGAGCCCTGAAGTCCACAGCAGCTGATACGCTCGACACGCACACGAACCTTCTTCCTTTTCAATTGCTGGTTGCCAAGGTTGTACACAGGGCCGCGGTGAGAATCGTTTGTTTGCCAGACAAGCACAGCACACAGCTAGAGCAACCAAGAGATATGTCCGCAAGCACAGGGCACCACTGCATGAAATCCTGCACACTAGCAGAATCCAACCAACAAGGATGGAGAAGATAGAGCCGATGGTAATGGGCCCCAAGTGGACACCTGTGTTCAAGACAGTCATCGCGAACATGATCATGCAGATGGAAAGGGACCCAGCCGAGGTCAAAGTCTTCACAGGCAGCTCAAGAAAGCACGGAGAGGTGGGGGCAGCAGCAGTACTCTACAGGGGAGGGGTTGAGAGGAGAACAGTGAGGATCCACCTGGGATCGGACAAAGAACATATGGTATTCGAAGTGGAAGTGGTAGGGGGGGCGCTAGGGGCAAAGATGCTGAGGGAGGAACGGGGAACGAGCTATGTCATCGGTCTCAACAATCAAGCGGTGATACAGACTTCCAGGAGAGAGAAAGCCATATTGGGCCAATATCTCATCAACACAATCCACTGGCAAATGGAAGCGGTCGCTAGATGTCAGCCAGGGGTCAACATCAGGATGAGGTGGATACCGGGGCATGAAGGAGTACAAGGGAACGAACGAGCAGACAAGGAAGCCAAAAAGGCTGCGGCAGGGAGCACAAGCGAGGAACAGACAATCCCTATGGAGTGTCGCGGACGGTTACCCGTCAGCAAATCGGCGGAGATACAAAGGTTCCATGCAGAACTGAAGGCTGAGGTGAGACTGATGTTCCTAAGGTCGCCCAGAGCTAAGTTCACACATGAGTATGGCCCTTCAATGCCCTCACCGGCTTTTGCCAGGCTCAGCAGCAGACTCGCATGGAGACAGGCATCCCTCCTGATCCAGCTATGCACAGGGCACATACAACTGAACAAACATCTCTACCACAAACAGATTCGGAGGGACATATGGGAACCTCGAGCTTCCAGAGAAGGAAGGGCGATAAACGAAGCAGAAACAGAGGGCAGATCGGAGCTTGGAAGCAGGAAAGGGAGGGATGGGAGCGCCGGAAGAGGGATGATGAGAGGGACAAAAGGGGGAGCGCAGGAGAGTTCAGAGCCGAGGAAAGAGAGACAGCGAGAAGAGACATGGATGCAGCACCACACAGCAACGCGCCGCCATCTTGCGGAATGCGCGGCGAACACAACCTCGCCCACACAGGCACGGGACCGCTCTGCGCTTGGCCCAAAGAGCGCATGTAGAGGCCGAGAAGGAGAGGACAGGAAGCTCAAAATTTGAGAACGGTGCTTTGTATGACATGTCTTACATAGGGTTCAGCCCCAAAAGACGAAAAATTGGATATAAAAAATAAAAAATAAAAAATAAAACTGTGTAGTGGGTATCCTCAGAGATCAAGCTGAAAACACCACCACACTGGCTACAGTCTTATAGCGCTGGCAAGGCTTACATAATAGGGGAGATGGAAACTTGTAGAAGGTTGTGGAAGGTGACGGAAACTGACAGAAGGTGACAGAAACTGACAGAAGGTTACCAAAACTGACGGAAGGTGATGGAAACACATGGAAGGAAACACGTGAACCCTGACATCACCCCCCTCTCAATGCTTGTCGTCCCGACAAGCACAGCTGCCACCTAGCCCCCAACATCCACCGAGACATCGTTTCCAAGTATGCCACAGGCGGGACCACCATCTCTCCTGGCCCTTCCCCTCCTGGTAGTGCAGGTCAATGATGAGCTCAGGGGGATTGGGGTCCATGGGCAAGTGCGGCCCTCAGAACCTTGCTCGACGTAGTCGCTCTCCTGCCATGTTGCGGAAACGCCACCCCACCCAGCCTTCAAAAGTGTAGGGGGTTCCACAAGGGGAGGTTCCATCGTTGAGGAAGACAGGGTCACCGACATAGTAGGTGTTCTCTCATCTGTGTCAGGGTCTGAGGAATGCGAGAGCAGGGTGAGTGGGTGCCTGACTCTTCGCGGGTGTGAGGTCCTCAGAGCTGACGGACCACTTTGAAGACCATGCGGTGTTGAGATCAGGGCAGTCAAGCATCCTTTGTAGCTTGGCTTCACTGGCTGCTCTGGATGACGAGAAGCCGGAGAAGTGCAGGAGGTAGGATCGACACGTGACATGTTTGGCAGGTCAGAGAGGTTTTGGGTGAAGCTGGGGAGGGCAACAAGCTCAATGGCGGGTGAGGACATGGTTGATGGATGTGGTGGGGTTGATGCAGTGGAAGTGAGCGGTCACAGGTGGAGGGGATATATAGCTTATCGGAATGAATTGGTTAGGTGGAGGCTGATATCGCTTATCTTTGGGGTTCTGGACCCTTGACATTATGAGTAGAAGCCCTGCCTGCTGTCCAGTCAAAGAGAGTTTGCCTGGAAAGTTCTGTGAAGTTCTGAAATCTCTGGAAGGGGAGGGACATGTATGTGGCTGCTGAGATACGCTGAGGTGCCTCTGGGTTCTGCCTGTGAAATTGCTGTACCTACCATCTTACGTAGGGCATTGCCCCAAAAGACGTAAAATTTGGATAATAATAATAATAATAATAATAATAATAATAATAAAAATTAGGCGAGATGAGGGGCTGGCCGCTGGACCCACACACGTCTACAAGCAAACGACTTCATCACGGTCCAAGTACCGGGAACCTGGGAAATACAGTATTTTGAAATGGAAGAAGAAGCATGTTGGGAATTAGGTAATCGGGCTTGCAGCACTTCGGTGCGATGACACGTCCTACAATACAGTTCGCGAGACAAGCGGTAGATGGGAGAAAGTCCTGAAAATTTGCAAACTGGTTTGTGACTTGTGTGAGTTATGGCTTCCTCGCCTAAAGATATTGCTCATAAGTCGACGGTGCATGTGTTTTCAAGTATCAGAGGGCAGAATCTAGCAATTTCATAGCCCTGTTGAAGCATGTTATTCATAATTCTGTCAGGACGTGGAATCCGATAATAGCGATCGACATCTTACTAAGTCGGACATCTTGAGAAAACAAGCTGAGAGAAAGCCAGGTCTGCTGCTGTAGCCATCACGCATCCCTCTGAAATTTTCACGCTTTTCCATGTTACACGTCACCGCTCCAGCGTCTTTGCAATTTTCGATTCTCGCCAAAGGGGTTAACCGCGCATCATTCTGTCTCTTTGCCACTCTGGCAGACAGAAACGATTATATTACCCGGCTTCTCCTAAGAGATCCAAGCCTTCTGCCGGGAGGCCTGCAATGGGAGGTCCAGCCTCTTAATCAATACTCTGGCCACGTTTTCCTTACAAGCAACAGCTACAACTACAATTTTGATGTGGATGACGTGAGATCTATGTAGGATGCCAATATGGATATCCTTGAGCTCAAATCCCGTCTATCGGATCCGGAGGGAAGAAATATAGGACTTACCAATGAAAACTCGGCTCTACTGGAACGAGGTGCAGCTTGAAGACACATCGGCTGTCAGACAATCCCACGCAGAGAGTTCATTGGGGGAGAAAGTGGAGGCTCGCGCACATCCTCCTCCCCTGTTGCTGGACCTTCCAACCATCGGCAGGCGTTGAAGCTTGGGACATCATCCTCGAACAACGTTCCCAACAATATCTAATGGCATATTTCTTCCAGCTCCAAGGGTCACCTTTGTCATGGCAAGCTAAGTCAAAGAGTCCGTTGCATCACAAAGAAGGCGGGGAAGAAGCAGACTGGGAAGCAGCCTGGCGCGCTCAGGAGGAATTTGATAGAGAGCACAATGCCCTGAGACGTGCACGCACGGGCAAAGCGCACGAGCGAGTGCGGGCCGTACCCCCGCGCGCAGTTCGTTAATACTAATACGCGGCGCTCGCAGATAAGCAGGTGAGCATGACACACTTGACGTATATGACCCGCGAAGGAGGAGACCTGCGCAAGGAGGGTCTTCACGTCCTGTCCTATCCTGTTCTGGACCCCTAATGCTAAGGCATTCGTCTGCCCCTCGAGCAGCATGACACGGATCGCAGACACAGGCGCCATGAGGGGCGGGTCGAGGAGCGTGAGGAGGTTCAGTGGCGGGGCTGCCACACACGGTGTCGAGTAGAATCCTGATCATCAACACACTGTGCAAGAGTTGTGGGAATGGAGAAACACATAAAGATGCGGAGTGTGTTGTGTGCGATGACAACCGTAGGACAGATAGTCGAGCAGCGCTCAGAGGCGCCGAAGCAACGCAGGCAAACAAAAGTGCCTCCCTGACTGGCACGAACGCCGGCCCTCGCACACGAGGGTCGTGCCTATTGAATCTGAATCATCCAGCAGGTCGGTCATGACACCTACTAGGAATTTGCGCTCAAGTTACAACAACTATTTCTTGGATGCAAGCTCGAACAAGCGAGAACCCAAGGACACCATCCATGGACCGCTAAACCCACAATGACCTATCATTGAATCCTTATATGTATTATATGTGACTCGGCCACACTCACAGAACACATCGGGTGGATATATATCAGTCATCCGAAGTGCGTCGCCACAGATCTCATCACCAGCACAGACAACCACCCTCAGGCTGTTAGTGAGTATGGCTAAGCCTCCTTTGAATAGAAAAACGCCAAAAAGCTCATATTAGATGAGACGTATTCAGAAGTAAATGATTCAAGCCACAGCAAGCTACCAGTCTGTAGGGAGCTCAGGCAAGTCGTCGTCGTCTTCCTCGATCCAGAATGTCGGCGCAGGGAGCAAAGGGTAGTCCTTTTCCAGTAAGTCCACTGCAGTAACTCAGAGCACTTAATATAAGTACATTACGCACCAAATTTTCAGTGCCCAAGTTACTGATAATAAGTAACCGGGGAGCGGATTTTTGACGCTTCCTCTCGATAAGCTGCGTACCGAAATCTAGTAGCTAGAATGTCCGCTTTCAGCGTCCTAGAACACTGGTTTTCCGCTCCTAAGTTACTTATAAATAGTACTCTAGAACACAATAAAACAGTACTTTCTATTACTGAAAAAGCACTTAGAGATACATTGATTGAAAGCTAGTGTGAACAATGAAATGGACACATGCAGTTACAAACCATCATAGAAGAGACGAGAGCTGACGGCCGGTAGAGACAGGTGCGAGAGCGGAAGCGATATATTGGGAGAGTGAGAGTAGCCGAGGGAACATATTGCGAGAGCGAGAGCTTGAGTGTAAGAGCAAGATCGAGTTTGAGCATGAGCAGAGCGAGGGCAGGAGCAGTCTATTGTGGGAGTGAGGGCAGCCGAGGGGACATATTGTGAGAGCTGGTGCGGCTTGCGCAAGAACATGGGTCTATCTGTATTTTACATAGTCAGTGTGGTGCAGATACAATGCAAAATGGCATACGCAGGTACCAAGGAATAGAAGAGGGGGGAGGGTTCGAGAGCATCATGGGTTGGCACCACGAGCTCTAGCAGACGGGATCGACTATGTCTCCATCAGCATAGCGCAACGGCATCGAATACACTTACTTACCTTGCGCTGGGACTTCCTGGCTCCATCAGCAGTGGCTGCAGAGGTAGATGGTGCCGGCGGAACCACCGGTGCGATATCAGCATAGTTTGACATCCGGGAGCATAATAATAGGCATACCTTTACTTCTATGGTCTTCTTTGGGACTGAATCGACCGTTTTATAGCATTTGGACTATATATAAATGTATCAAAATATGTAATCGAAGGAATGACAGACTTACCGGGCCAACACCATCCTCAACACTGTCTTCGATGATTTTCCTCTTGGCTTTCTTGATAGAGTTTGTTGCACTCTTCTTTGAGACATTGACAGCAGAAGGGACAGGGAGAGGTGCTTGCTTCTGTTTACCTTCATCAGGAAAAACTGGGGAGCTTATGGAATGGTACGTACCCCATGTTGGGTGCATTTATGCTCCTGCACCAAAATCAAGCATAATATGTTCAATTTATTGTGTGGTGTTTCCAATTGTTTCTCACATTGTTCTTGTACCATGCATCCACTTCTCTGCTTATTTTAGAAATTTTCTAGTCACTCTCTACCTCTCCATTTCATTCTGTTATTTCTATTTTCACAGGCGGCTGCACCCAGCGGAGTTTGAAATGACTTCGACGCGCGAGCTCTTGAGCGCTAAAGGGCTGGGTGCACGTATATACCTTCTGAGACAGGATAGTGCTCCTCTCTCAGTGACAATAAATTCACTGAGAGAGGCGAGTAGTATCTTTCATATTTACATAGCATGTTGACTGAAAATCATGTAGTGTATTTGATTCTAGGTATTGTATTAATATAACAGTGACAATAAATTCACTGAGAGAGTGTATTTGATTCTAGTTTTCTAAGAACTCTACCGAACCTTCCCTGCCATAGCCCCTAGTTGCTAACACCCCACGTAGGACTTGTAGGGGTGTAGGATCCCCCCCTATTATAATGTGCTCCGTAGGGCCAGCCCTATTTTGTAGTGGGCCGTAGGTCCACGTAGCGGCGCCCTGGTGTCTACGGTGGGCTACACTAGTCACACGTAATGCCATGTGGTGCCTACGGTGGGCGACATCCCAGGGCATATTCAATTGAGGTGAGATGTAATGCACATTCAGGGTTTGGGAGGTATTAGGGCATCACATCATTTCATAGTTAGATATTGGTCTATATACACAGGGGTTAAGTTGTCTTATTTATTCTTCGTCGGAGGCATCGCAAATTTCCACAGCTGCTTGTGCGAGCTTTGCATTGTCGAAACGCGACTTCACACTTTCCCGAACATTGTGAAACCCTGCCCTAGAACTGGCATCGGTGTTAGTGAGATTTCAAATGCAACAGTATAGGAGTAAAACTGTAACCCACTGCTGATAACTTTATAGACGTTGCTTGTGACAGGCCAGAGCTTGGGTGGTTCATGTGCTGAAGTTGCGCCATTGCTCCAAGCTATCGTGATGATGCTTGTCAAGGTAGTCTACCTTACTGAACTGGGATTCACTGACAAGAAGCTCGGATGCCCACTCTTTTGGATTTTGTGAATTGTGAGGGCTTAGACTGAGTTGAAGTGACCTACCACAGTGAAGATGAGTGCAATCACAGGATCCGGGATGAGGTTGAACGTGGCACTATGCAGTCTGATTTCTTTTCTTTTTTTTTTTTTTTTTTTTTTGACGATGCAGTACGTATGGATTGTATGCTCAGGCTTTAATCTCTTCGTAGATACTGTGGTTGATAGCGCGCCAGTGCGCCGCAAGGATGGTCTTCATCGTGCCCTCACTCAATAAACCAGGATTAAGCCTGGAAGGCGCACATATCATCAGTACATCGACTAGAAAAGCTCCTGGATTGGCTGCTAAAGTTCAAATACGACATTGCCTTTTCCACCATTTCAATGTAAGGATCGTCTATATCCCGAACATTGATCGCATACAAAAGCTGAAAAGATGACACAGTAAATTTTTTTTTTTTTTATATCCAATTTTATGTCTTTTGGGGCAAGGCCCTACGTAAGACAAATTTTCTACAAAGCCCCGGTCTACAGGATTGCTCTTTCTGCCCTTTCTGCCTCTATCTCCGCTTGTGCTCTGCAGGCGAAGCCCCAAGCTTGTCCATGCCTTTGGTTGGCGAGGTTTTCTGATTCATCGCACCCCTCCCTGCCTGCTCCTCAGTTCTGCCTTCTACCTCCTGCCCTCCTCCCATTGCGGTGGCAACGTCAGCTCTCCATGCATTTTAGTGAATCTCTTGGTGGCTTGAATGTACCTGAACAAGTGTTTCATCGCCTTCGGCCTTCCCAGTAGAGTTTCTGCCATCGTGGCTCCTCTCCGCAGCTGCTTCCGTAACTCCTGTCTGTGCTTGTCGTACGCCGGACATCTGAAGAGGAAGTGGTATACTGTTTCCTCCGCTTTCTCGCAGGCTGGGCACAGCGGCGAGTCTTCCTTCCCTATTTTATGTAGGTGCTTGTTGAGCGCCGCGTGTCCGGTCCTGAGTTGCACTAGAATGCTAGCGTGTCGTCTTGGTAGTTCTTGGCTGAGTCTGGCGTATGCTGTGGAGGGGATGGATTGGTTGATCTTGTGCGCTATGCGTGCTCGCGGGGACCTATCGAACATTGCTTTAGCCTCCTGCCGTATGCTTTTTTGGAAGCGCTGTAGCTCGGCCGCTTTGCTCCTGGGCAGGGTCCCTCTGCATTCAATTGGCATGAATCTCTCCTCGCTTGACTCTCCTCTTGCCGCTCTCTTGGCCTCCTCATCCGCCCTCTCATTTCCCTCTACCCCTTAGTGTTAGCAACTAGGGGCTATGGCAGGGAAGGTTCGGTAGAGTTCTTAGAAAGCTAGAATCAAATACACTCTCTCAGTGAATTTATTGTCACTGATGTATTAATACAATACCTAGAATCAAATACACTACATGATTTTCAGTCAACATGCTATGTAAATATGAAGAATACTACTCGCCTCTCTCAGTGAATTTATTGTCACTGAGAGAGGAGCACTATCCTGTCTCAGAAGGCATATACGTGCACCCGGCCATTTAGCGCCCAAGGGCTCGCGCGTCGAAGTCATTTCAAACTCCGCTGGGTGCAGCCGTCTGTGAAAATAGAAATAACAGAGTAGAATGGAGAGATAGGGAGTGACTGGAAAATTTCGAAAATAAGCAGAGAAATGGATGCATGGTACAAGAACAATGTGAGAAACAATTGGAAACACCACACAATAAATTGAACATATTATGCTTGATTTTGGTGCAGGAGCATAAATGCACCCAACAGCCTCCCCAATAGGACATGGTTGAAGGTGAACAATAAAGTGCAGAGGATGCTCGTTTCGGTGGAGGGAACTGGTGAAAGTCACAGACAAGAATAACATTTAACTTGCCTCCACACGGTAAAGTGCAGGAACTATCTCCTGGTTTCGTGAATGATGTTATGGCGGAAAGCAATCCCAGAAGGTCTGCAATAGCCATAGAGATTTCATCTATGAACAGGTATTCGACTGGAGGAATGTTATCCTGCCGACGCTTACTAGCATCGCAGCCAGGTTCCTTGTGATAATCGGGTGAAGAAGGAACATATATTGGTAGGGCTCCCCACCAATGCAGAGTGTAACCGCGGATATTGGACGCTGCTATTCCAGTCATACCAGTTTTGGCTAATTTATAGGCGCATTTCCGGAACTCAAACAGTGCTGTTGCGACGTCTATCACTTTCGATTTTCCGACACCACCCGAACCCATCATTAGTTTCAATAATTGCTCCGGATTCTTTCCTTCTGAGTTCTGTTGGAGGTGGCGATCAATGATACCGAAGGCACGTCGTTGGTCATTACTGAAACTCAATATATCGTGGAGGTACGTTTCCGTGTCATGTTCCTCGGCACTCGCGGCAGTTACTGTAGGGTCAATTGACGAACGAGGCAGGTCATTATCGTGTGTAATGGATCCAATGGAAGGAACATCCTTTAAAGGACTACTGGAATCTTCTTTGCAACACTAATCTCGTATCGTCTTTTGCCATTCGTGGTTTCTTTCCAATAAGGATTGTTCCGCATAGGTAACTTTATTTGTGATCACAGACCATTGATCCAAATCAGAAAAAATTCCAGCCTGCACTCCGATGTTGACCGCTTGCCTCCCGTGTAATATTTCTCGAGTGGGCATGGTGTCCTTTGCAATCTGGTCAATTTCAGATGAGGAGAGATTAATAACATTTTCTTCAATCGTTCCCCGTCCTTCTGAAATCAACTCTTCGTCCACGTCGTGACATTGCGTTTCTCTACCCCCCCGTTTCATTTCTGCAGAACTTTGACAGGCATAGTAAAATTGAAAGTTATCCGGCAACTGCGTAATGGATGGGGAAGCTTGCGATATAAATCCTTCAAAGGCCTTTTCCCAGTTTGTACGATCATCCGGAAGGTCGGAAACATCTCACCACAGCTTCAATAGCAGTAAAACCGACGCAATGTAAAATTTTCGTATTTGAGGGTCATCTCGATGAGGAAGCCATTGACCTAGAAAATCCGGCATCATTTCGTGACCAGGAGTTCGTAGAACACGGAAACGATCCTTATAAACGTCGGAACGATCCAAATATAACACACAACCGCTAGATGCATGACCACTCGGCTTCATAGACGTTTTTGGTTCATAAGAGTCGATCAGGAATTGGAAAAAACTGTAACGATCCATTTGCCTTCCCCGATTTTTGTAATCATTGATTTGGTTCTTCAGTTCCAATTTGTCGTCGATAACTTGCAATGTTGTGTCCGGGTGTCTACAAACATAAGAACAGGTGATGAAAAAAAAGGGTAAAAAAACACTGTATAACGTATAGTCATACTTACGCAGAATCATCTGTTCCAGCGTCCTCCTGAATTGAAGGAAACTTCGATTGTAATTCTGCTATCGCGCTGGACCAATAAATTGGAACATAACTGTGGGACAAATAACGATCGTTCCATCCCATGATGTACGATACAACTTGTTGCGAGGATAACTCCTGATCCCTACTCAACGTGTTAACACATTGAGCTATCAATCGTTTGTTTCCCTTGCGATTGTTATTTGTTCTTGAAGAAGGGGGGCGTCTGTACGCTGGTTTTTTTGCCAACAACGCAGATACATTGCTCGATCTGGCTTGATTTTTCACCGCATACTTGGTAGTATACCACGAAACGTCTCTTGTATCAGAACCGTTGGTTAAGAGTTTGATATCGTTGTTGGCACGAGTCATGAGCAAAACAATGTTATTCCAATTATTGAGCATGCCGTATGTCCTCTTCGGCCACCAATTCCCATTTTCATTCACAATTTCAACCGGAGCTAAATCCCAAGGAGCTCGCCTCTTGCATTTGAAATGTCCTCTCGAGTCCAGCTTCAAACATGCTTGTGTGGAGTGTACGTGTACCTGTAAAGTTCTTGCTAAACTTTTGACAACAATGCCCACGGACCCTGGAAAGTCTTGTTTACGAGGATCCAAAGGTCTTGAATACGCACTAGCCCTTTCTTTGTCAGTCTTTTTGGCCTCCTTCGTTTCCGTCCGCATCAAATCATCAGACACACCGTCAACATGGGCTGATATGCTGCGTTTAATAAACGTGCACATTTTTTTTCGAAACGACTCCATCTGCAACAGTTCTTGCATACACGTTGCGGTAGGTGCGCCCACTAACCATAATAATAGATGCAGGTGAAGAGACCCTCTTCCTTGTGCTTCAACGGTACCAACGTATCCAGCAACCCGGCCAAATATACCACCTTCACGAGATATATGATGGAACCGGTTGACAGAGATCCCATACAGTTCTTGTAGAACTAAATTGACGGACATGTGAAAATATTTGGCAGCCGCGTAAGGATCTGAAGCAGCGTTCACGCTTCGCGTTGTACGATCGGGGCCTGCAGTCGTTAGAAAATTATCCATGTCAATGTCTTCACCTGCAAAAATCTGAACAATAGGATCATCTGTGTCGGCGAAATTTAATGTGATCCATAGACTCGGAGGATTTTTTCGGAGAGTGAGACCATAAATTTTCGATCGTATGGCCGCACGGGACTCGTCGGTTCCAACGACGTTTCTTCGACTAGCAGTAATGACCCACCGCAACGTTTTTATCTGCGGGTTGCTAAAAGGAACATGCCGTCTTTCTTCATCCGCCGCTAAAATCAAGTCTTTCGAAGAGATGTTCTCGAAATCGGCTTTTTGAGAGACAAATCGTCGTTGATTTACCTCATTACAATTTTGTCAAGTCGAACAGGACCCTTTTATGTTAACAGTGCTTACCTGTAGCTCAGCAGACCGACAAACTTGCCGTTTTTGTATAACGCCAAAAACCTGGAAGATAAACGACATATACCACGAAAACCGTCTGTCGTCGTATTGCAGCGCCCATCGAGCATGTTCAACATAGGACACCAGTCGAGGTCTTTCTATTTCAAACCCTCCTTCTCCATAAGGAAACAGAAACGGATAAGCACCCAAAAGGTGATTTGGAATGTCATCTGCCCCATCGTAAAGGACACTGCGTTCGTTCCGACGTGCGTATTCGTTGACAAAATCCCCACTTCTCCTAAAAAGATAACCGTCTTCTTCGCCGGCATCGTTCTGCGCAGCTTCGCCAGTATTGTGTAACGCATTGTTCATCAAAGTTGACGAAGGTACATCGTCTCCCATGACATCTATTACACCTAATTCCTGAATAGGTATTACCGCCGGGTTTTCTTCTTCCGCACCTACATCGTGGCGTTCCTCGTCAAAATTGTCAGGAAACGTCCATCAAATATAGTCACCTTCTTCATCGCTCCCTTCCTTTTCATCTTCTTCACTCTGCTCATCTTCGTCGATATCGGGTACCGTACCTCCTTGCTCCTCTGCAAGCACATCCAAAGAAGAATCTAACTTAATGTTTTCCATGACAGCCTCTGGAATACCTCCTAAAGGAAGTTGACGAATGGCATCCATGTCGATGTCGACAGCAGTATACAAAGGATTGTGACTTTTAAGCCACAATAACACATCCAACACCCGTTTCCGTCAGACTTGCAACAGTCCTTTTAAGGTTTTTTCTTCGATATTTTTCGGACCGACCAAAGTGACAGACATAACAGCGGCCAAGATAGAAGGCTTACTAGGTAATAACAAACCCATCGCCAAGTCTGCAACCTGAGACGGATCCAAACGATAGGTGGACACGTTTCCTCGAAGACCCGAGTTCAATTGCCGCTTATCCCACGATGCTGTACCCCTTCTTTTCGGATAAAGTTTGATGATATAGGAAGCAGGGTAAAACCGTGAAATCAAAACCTGCTCCGGGAGAGTCAACATGGACAGTTCGAAAGGGACGGGTCCTATCCACAAATTGTTACCCAACGAGAACCGAGGACGTAGACCATCAGATAACGCCCCCCAACATTCAAAACAGACTCGTCCGTCAACCGATTGACGGTCAGATGCTAACGCAGGCGGATGCAACAACATTTCCTGCGTCAATTGATGGTAACGATTACCGACCGCGGGCTTCAGCAATTCATGGTGAGGAAGATCGTCGACCCTGCTGTAACGGGTTTTGATTTTCTCCATACGACGCGCACAGACGTAGCAAACCGCCTGCTGCACATACCTATTCGACGTTTTATCAATGAACTTGCCCAATCGATCCAACTGCGTTGTGAGGTCAACAGGATCGAGATAATGCGTGTCATCATCCACCGAATTCCAAATCCGTTGGCGTTCAGATTCGTAGTAAGATTCATCAGCATCCCTTTTCCTTTTCTTGCTGAGTTCCTGTTCAGCGCAAATGTTCCTGACCTCCTCTTCATATTCAACCTTTTTTTGCTTCCCCGCACGCATGACACGTTGCTGTAGCTCTTTAGGCAACAGGGATATCGCCGTCATAAGCTTATGCCTAGTACCAAGCATCCTCGTCGTCCAATTGACTTCAGGCAATAACTCTACTATCTCCAGCACCGTTAACAAGGACAATTCGTCGCTTATAACGGATCCATCGAAAAACTGAGAGCTGCCTATATCAAAACCGGTGTCAACAGCCCAAATAATGAACAGGCCAAGCGGGACGCCATCACCATTTAAAACCATGTTTTTAAGCAACCGCTGCGACGAGACCAAGGTCAAGTGGAGGCAAGCGGGAACGTTAGGGGCAAGCGGGCAATGACATCACGCATGACAGGGACGCAGCAGCTGCCGGAAAAAGATGACGATAAGATAACGGACACAAACGGCAAAAGGCTGTGACAAATACACGTAGCATTTCCCCCAAATTCACCATATCAAGGAAAGGCATCATTATCAAATCCTCATAAATTTCTATATATAGTACCAGGTCGACACCATACATAACATTAAATACAAAGAACCGCGTTGTCGGATCTATATTTCCCGGGGTTAGAAGCCCTTGCCTTCGACAAGGGAATTCCTAACGCGTTTGACAGAGCTCAGACAAACGCGATTATTGTCAACTCTCAAGGTCCGCACCGAAAACCTAACATGTCCTACCTCGCGCACCACGTATCAACATCGCGATGCCGAAACGTTACCTCCTCGCCCTGGTGATGCCTTGTTCGACAGGCGGTCGGGATGCAACCAAAGTTGTAACCACTTACTCTTTGACCACGGCGCCGATCGTGATTGATTTACGCACAGTTGAGTGCGTGGTAGGACGAGTCAGGCGAGGTAACGAGTGGGGAATCGTGGACAGGAGTGGAGACTATGCACGCACAGTCTTCGTGGATCCCGTGCAGCAAGAGGAGCAATAGAGGAATCTGGTGCGTATATCTGGCATTTATGTACATTAACTTGTACGTCACTAACCTACAACGCACAATCACTGCAGCCTGTCGATCTAAGGCCAGCCAACTGCACGCTGAGTTCCTCCCCGAGGCACCCCCGACTGACCCACGGCTGCGACTTTTCCAATTTCAAATTGATACCTTCACCCGCGAGCATCTCTCCACCATGGTCAATTCCATCGCCGTCCACGCACCATCCGATTCCAGCAAACAGTTCAACGGCCAATACTTTCCAGATTCATCGGCCCTATGGCGCATGATCACTCGGCTTGCACGATATACAACCTCTGTGGATGGATGTCTAAGTGGGGCTATGACGGCCGAGTGAAGAGGGCGATCGCGTTTCAAAAATTTTTTTTCACATACTTGCATGTTTTTTAGTATCTGAAATTCAGTGCTCCAAAGCACTTATTTTTGGTGCTCATTTAATGATATTTTTGAGCACTGATTTGTCAGTGCTCAAAGGTACTGAATATTACCGTTTGTGTAAAAGGTACCGAAATCTAATGTCGGAGTTTTCTCCAGTGAGTCCCTGCTATCCTCAACCGCCAGACACTCGCTACCCTAGTCGGAGTCAGAGTCACATTCGGAATGCGACTCTGACGACGAATCCAATGATGGAAACGAGTCCGAAGCCGGAGAAGCCGAACAAATCCCGTCGGGGGCCTCATCTGCAAACACCGTACTAGTCGCATGCGGCGCAGGATTATACACCTGAGGAAGAGGACTGCCCACACATGGAGCCTGAGCCACAATGAGGCGATTCCCGTAGTCATGGTCTTGACAATCCAGGATGCTAGTCCATGCGACGACAGGATACGGATCAGAAACCATGGGTTCGGATATGAGTATGTGGGGGGCGAGGAAGGGATACTGAGAGGGAATGACACCATGGCAGTAGTCTTCTTGGAGCCTGATGTTTGGCAGGATTGACTACGCGAGAGAGTCAGTGCGGATTGTGCGTCAGCTTAGGATTAGACATACCAAAGCTGGATCGACCCAATCTGGAGGGCCATACATGTCGAAACGACGGCGAGTTCGAAGGGCCAGCCTTCTTGCCTCGTTCACGGCTAACACGTACAGGCCCCTGGCTTCGTCCTCGGTCTGGGCTGGAGTGCCATGCTGAAGCGACTCTTGCGCAGAATTGCCGGCACTGGTCTTCTTCTGCATGTGCAGGGTATTAGAAGCTGTGCACCGTCACGGTGGTGAACTTGAACTCACCGCAGATGCCATCTCTGCTGCGACGTCGGGACTAACATCGCCAGAGACTGTCGGTAATATGGGTTGGTGTTTGGAGAACTGAGTGGAGCCGTGAGGAAGAGTGAAGGACTCTGGTGAGATACAGTAACCCACCGATCGCCAAAGGGCGCCAGTCAACGCTGTTAGCATGATTCGGGGAACGTTAACGAGGCTCAGGCGCGCAGAGAATAGGATGGAGAAGAAGGCAGCCATGTGGATTGTGAAATGATGTGGGAGAGTGAAAGAATGTCGCTGTGTTGTATTTTGTGTTACCAGAGGTGCAAATTATTTAAGGAGCGGGTAGGTGAGACAGCCGCAGGAGGGGGAGTCCCCACTTTCTCCGAAGGAGAGGGAGGGTCTTCTCGAACGCAGTATGCGTGAGTGCACTAACGCGGATATATTTGTATTCATTTTAGTTGTTGAGTTATCCTGGGGGTGTTTTTAACAGTGGTCCCATAATTAATCCGCAGTGGCCCTTGTCTGCTGGCGCTTTTCGTTGAACTTGCCTGATTTAAGTAGGCTGATCCACGGAAAATAAGAAACATACTCCTTCAAGGTTGATACATGAATGATCGCCGACTTACTGCCCCACTAGTTCAGGAGGGACACGGTGTGTTGTGGGCCGCCAACTCACATGAAGCGGAACAATCATCAACAGCGACATCGATGGTGCCAGCCCCCATTTCTTGTACTCCATCGTGGTCGGATAAACTGCAACATCTTAGTCGTTTTAGCTACTAGCAATAGTAGATACCTCCAGATTGGAAATTTTTGAATTGCTACCTACTGTAAGCCTGGCATCTTCCCCAAACATTCGACCTAGCTCGGTTTACATCTTCGAATTAGGATCGACTTGTTTGACTCAATGGTCTATTTCCAGTTAATTTCTCACTGATGAACAAGAACCATTTACAGGCTCAGCTAGAGTGATGCTCACCGCAGAATGACCAGACATCTTGCAAACTCAGTTACCAAATTCTAATAGATCCAACCGTCATCAGACTCATCACTTCCTTATTCCAATTTCCTTGTTTTCTAACACAATCAATCTAATTAACACAGTAGGTAATGTGAAATATGATTGCTTGAGACCAACACATTCAAAAAGCCATCCAAAGCAAATCGACGCACGAGTCTAACACCACCAGTCAATCATACGGCAATCCTCCCGCACCCTTTTCTCCAGCAGGCCCATCTTTGCGAAATGACGCACCCCTTTTGTCACCCTCTATATCCCTCCCACGTCCCTCTACATCCCTCCCATGCCCTTCTACATCCCCCCCACGACCTCTCCCTCGTCCACGCTCCCATCATGCATGATTCGCTTGCGGCCTCGCCATTGTCCAGGCCGAAAGCTGCCATGAGGGGAAGTCATCGTCATCGTCGAGTCCCACGGTCTGGAGTCATGGAAGGTATATACCCATGGCTCCCTGACTTGCGCTGGAGCCAGACATGACGAGGTTTGTGGAAAAGACTGCGATGGAAGCTCATGGTGGTGATAAAGGATACAGATGTATGACTCACGTGCGGCCTCGCGATTTTCCAGGCTGGGGGCTGTAGTGATGCAAGGCACCATCGATTCTCTTGTTCCGCAGGAATGGAGGGCACGCACCCATAGCTCTTTGGCTTCCATTGAAACCGGATATGGCGAGGTTCATGAGAATGGCCGCGATGGAAATTCCTGTGTATTTCTGAGATAAATGACTGGATGTGAATGAACCAGCATGCTCACGAGTGTTGTTCGTCGAATGAGATATAAGGTACGCGAGTGTCGGGAAGAACATGGGCATTGGTGAATATGAAGACGAGGGGGGGAATATTGTGCACCGGAAGATAGATATACAGGGTCTCCCAGCACGGAGTTCAGCCCGTCGCTATGCATAACACTGTGGGAGGGACACATATCTTTTGAACAATTGTGGTGTAATAGAAAGAAAGTGGGGAGATAAGGGACGGTAGTATGGGTGGTCTGACGGGGTTTTTATATCTGCTGGTCACTTGGAAAGCCAGCGCGCTTCCACGGGGACCCCAGCTCGAACACAACTCCATCGTGCCGGGTCGTGATGGAAAGGGTGCCGGGTATCTCGATACGGTACTGGAAAAGAGCACTAGCATGAATCTAGGAAGAGGATAGTACTCGAAAGTAAATTTCTCTCCAACCAGGTCCCCAAGATGAGGGGGGCGTCAGGATCTGGGACAGGTGCAAACGTTCTAAGCGGCTGAGTCCCTCCTGGAATGTTGCAGTATTAGTGGACTGGACGCCGGACGCATACGCCACCTCCCCGTCATGAATGGACACACGTACCCATCATAAACCACAGCGCGCATTTGAGCTCTTTGTTGGGAAGAAACTGTCTGCATCCCGCTCATGTGCGTACACTGTGGGAATCCCAGCGCCTTTACAGGAGATGCATTTAGGTTCCAGCTTCATACTCACGCCATGTCGGATATCGCCTCGGAGGTCGGGAGAGCGTGGTCACCACCGTTGGAATTATGTAAGCTTCCGATTGGAAATTATAGTTCAGTCAGGGTCCGGTATCCAGGATCCTGGCCCCAATCAGTAGCCGCCCCGACCGGACCCTGATCGTCATTCCATTGCCAATTAAGTCGGATCATCCGTCAGACATGGGATCTCCGACAGGCGAGCGAAGCATACGTTCCTGTTCACCCGGCTGTTTTTGGGCACCGCCCTGCATCCCCACATGCTTCCTCCTTCTATCTTAGCGCTCCATTCACTCGACCTTGGTGCTTCCTGCCCAGTCCATCTATAGCACATCAACGCAATTCTTACCAGTTCCGCGTCGCTTCTCCGTACGTCTCCCTGCATAAGTTTCGAACTCTGTGTATCGTAAGTAGTTGACGAGCAAGGGAACTGCGCTCACTGGCGCGTGTCACATACCTCCCTCCCTCATCCAGAGACCCAGGCAACGGTGTTTGTCGGAATCACTTGTAGAATGGGTCGTAATACAACAAATACATCAAATTCAAAACAAAAACGTTATCGCATTGGAGACTGCACGACGTTGACATGGGCAAAACACGATGCATTTAATCCTTCTCCTTCCTTTTCGTGAGGCAGCTCCTCTCATGTTTGTCCCGGTAATCCTTCCGGGAATAACGATGGTTACTGGTGAGAAAAATAATTTTTGAACAGGCAAACTACATACACGGAACGGGATAATGTGCCTACCAGATACCACACTCATAGATATTGCCTTGGTTCTTTGTAGTTACATGACGAATCCCTTCAGGCCTACCCACAAAGTACTTTCCGCTGTGAGAAGTTGATCAAAATGACAGGCTCCAAGGCTCGTGGCTAGTGATAGATGTACCAGGTGCACCTGAAGGGCGTGAACTCTTTAAGGTGGATGCGGCGAATGTGAGATTGGACCTGCTTCCTGGTGCCGATGAAGTGACATGGGGGTGAACCTGACTGAAAATAGTTGCACTGGCACTTTCTGACGCCGTTGGACTTGACCGTGATGATATATTGTTGGAGGTTGGCTGCCGTGGCGATTTGGTACAGCTGCATGAGCTTGTGTTCGGTAGGGCCGCGGAACGCGCCGGGATTAATCGCCGGGGAAGCATCACAAGGAACCTGGTTGGACACGTGTGGCACAAAGTTATCATAACAGGCAACACCTAGGATGTCTTCCATATAAGATATCAATGATGATACGAAATGCATGATTCACCTGCCGCCTCGCCATTGTCCAGACCGAAGGCTGCCATGAGGGAAGTCGTCATCATCGAGTCCCACGTTCTGGAGTGATGCAAGGGACATACCCATGGCTCCCTGACTTGCACTGGAGACAGACATGGCGATGTTTGTGGAAAAGACTGCGAGGGAAGCTCATGGCCGTGATACAGGATACAGACGCATGGCTCACGTGCGGCCGCGCAATTGTCCAGGCAGGGGGCTATAACGATGATACGGGCCATTGAGTCTCGTGTTCCGCAGGCATGGAAGGCACACACCTGTAGCTTCCTGGCTTGGATTGAAACCGGACATGGCGACGTTCATGAGAATGGCTGCGATTGAAATTCCTGTGTGTATTTGTGAGATAAATGACTGGGCGTGAATGAACCAGCATGCTCACGAGTGTCATTTGAAGGAGATATAAGGTAAGCCAGTGTCCGGAAGAACATGCGCATGAGTGAAGATAAAGATGATGGGGGGCATATTGTGCACCGTGAGACGAATATACAGGCGCTCCCAGCACGGAGTTCAGCCCGTCGCTGTCCATAACACTGTGGGAGGGACACATATCTTTTTGAACAATAGTGGTGTAATAGAAAGTAAGTGGGGAGATAAGGGACGGTAGTATGGGTGGTCTGACGGGGTTTTTATATCTGCTGGTCACTTGGAAAGCCAGCACGCTTCCACGGGGACCCCAGCTCGAACACAACTCCATCGTGCCGGGTAGTGATGGAAAGGGCGCCGGGTATCTCGAAACGGTACTGGCAATAGCGCGCTAGCATTAATCTAGGAACAGACTAGTACTTGAAGGTAAATTTGGCTGCAACCACGTCAATATGAGGGGGTGCGCCAGGTGCAGACGTTCAGTCCCTAATAGGACGCGGGGGCGCCAAGACACTGTATACCAAAATGCTAGAACGTTGCAGAAATACATATAAGTGGACTAGACGGCGGAGGCATACTTCACCTTCCCCTTCCCGTCATGAATGGACACACCCACCCACTATAAACCACAGCGCCCATTTGAGCTCTTTGTTGGGAAGAAACGGCCGGCGCCTCGCTCATGTGCATGCACTGTGGGGAGCGTCTTTACAGGGACTGCATGTAGCTTCCAGCTTCATACTCACGCCATGTCGGATATCGCATGGGAGGGTCTGGATGTCTGCTGAAAAGATGGAAGGGGATATATGGCGGCGCTGCAGATTACCTTCATAGACTGATACACGTGTTGACATAGTTGAATACTGATCATCCACAACATAACTGGCCTCCCCTCCCGCCCCCCCCCACCGGCAGCTTGAAGCCGCCGTCCAAGTCGTAAACCTAATTTTTCATAGTTGGTAATGGAAGGATACGTAGATTGAACCTTTATGATCGATCGGCCTTGTCCTTACAGTCAAGAGCGGAGCCCATATATAGCCATAGTGCCGGTCGGAGACGATCAGGGAGAGCGCGCGTCACCACAGTGGTTCATCCAGCACGCCGCTGATTGTCGTTCCATTGCCAATTACTGTAAGTCTCATCATCCGTCCGACATGTGATGTGATCTGCGAGAGGCGTGATACTCCAATGATACGTGATAACGCCCAAGACGACTATTCCTGGCACCCGCGCGTATCTGTTCTTCTATTCATTGACTTGCAACGCTTCCGGCCTGATCTGCATGCTTCATGTTCCCACGGTGAGCCAACACCCAGGAGTCTGGCCCCATCGCGCGTTCGTCGCCCATGTTGCCCGCTTTCCTTCGCGCTCGCGCTGACCCTCCACCTCACGCCAGGCACGCACTGAGAATCGATTTGATGCTTCTCTTACCGCGATGCACTTGTCCCTTGGTTTGTGGTCATGCATGCTGTAGCTTGTCAGTCTCCACTCATAGCGCTCTAGTTGTTTTTTTTTTCATTTTTTTTCTCCATTTATATCTATCGGGGCATCACCATATGTTAGATAATGATTACAATAGTTTCCATCTCATACTGGCGTATCGAGCCGCCGTTTGGCGCACACGCGTCGAAACCACTACCATGGTGCCGGTCGGAGATCGTCGGGAGAGCGTAGTCCGGCCGCCTTGATATGGTTCAGAGCCGTGGAATTATGTAAGCTTCCGATTGGAAATTATAATATTTCAGGGTGCGGTACGCAGGACCCTGGCACCAGTCACTAGCCGCCCCCGCCACGACCGGACCCTGATCGCCGTTCCATTGCCAATTAAGTCGGATCATCCGTCAGGCATGGGATGCGATCTCGGACAGGCGAACGAAGCATACCCTCCTGGAGTCATGCGGCTGTTTTTGGATATGCTTCCTATCTTCGCGCTCCATTCATGACTCGACCCTATAGCACATCAACGCAATTATTACCAGTTCCGCTTCGCTCCTCCGTGCGTCTCGCTGCCGACGTTGTCTTCGCCGGGCATAAGTTTCGAACTCTGTTCGTTTTCATCCCCGCTCCTCTGTCCATCTCCCTGTTCTCCACCATCAGTCCCTTGAAATCGAGTTCCGAATATTCCTTCGCGGTCCCCGTTTCAGCTCACTCTTCGTTGTCAGCCTCTTCCCAAACAGTGAATACACGGTATTCCGAAATGCAATATTGAGAACATGGGGCACCTCGAACGGCATTTCGGCCTTCTCCATCACCTCCACTCGAGTAGTTTTTTGTCCAGAGAGTGGTTACGTGTGGTACATTCTTGTGTGAATGAGGCGCGGCGTAATAAGGAATGTGGAAGGAATTAGTGGATGTGACGTGTCTTCAGGTTTATGTACTTCACTCATTTCCAAGCCTGACAGGCTGGGGCGTCTTCATGGCTGGCAGGTACGGCTCTGCGGTTCCATGTGATCTATATCCATTATTAACCAAAGCGAGGGGTGCAGAGTGGAAAACTGCCTGCCAGCGGGTGCTTCTCCAATTTCAAATAAGCCAATATTACTCTAATCGTCCTTCGGTGATTCCGGGATACCCAGAGAATCGGATCCGCTGCGCGAGACTGTTTCCCGGAGACTCGGCGGAGACTCCCGCAGCCAAACAGCGATCCGCCGTCTACTAGGGTTGCACACCGTCCGGATTACGGCTACAGCCGTATAATGTACGGCAATTTGACGGATACGGCAGACCGTATACCATCTGTATGATCGACACCTCACCCCCTCTGACGGTACGGTACGGGTACCGTACCGTCCGTATTATGGTTGACGGATCCATAGGGCTGATCTATTATAGCTCGGCCTAAACATAGATCATTCACGGCTTCCTTACTGCACATGACCAGCGGCAAAACTAAAATATTGATAATATCACACCCAGCCGCTCGCTACGGTGTGTGTGCGCGGCAGAATGTCAGCAGGGGTGAACGGGAGCATGAGCGCCACATAAATGGCCTGCCTACCAGCGGTAGTGCCGTCGGCCGATTTATTTTGGGCTCGGCTACAAGGTTTTTGGGTTTTGCCGAATGCATGCCGTATATACTGTACACGGCCGTATTTTTACGGTATCATATGGTGTCAACCCGTACCGTATACCGTACGTCAGCAGCGCACCCAGACCCTTGACGGTATGGGTGCCGTGGCCATAACATGGCACTGTACAGCCGTGGTTGTATGGCACGGTGTGCAGCCTACCGTCTACTGAGACCT